>CM077294.1:2466290-2483790 GCA_039654925.1 Anguilla pacifica
CCGCCGCCAAGCATCCCGGAGCAGGCTCGCGCTTACCTTTCTGCACGCGAGGCAGGTGTGACTGGTCAATCTCGAGCTCGGCCATCATGGCTGTCCGTGTTTGGCGCTCAACGACTCACGTCAGACGGCAGACGCAGGCGTGCGGTGTTGTCTGGAGAGGTCACCTCCTGGGAAAGAGACACACCCGTTAGCGAATATCCGCACACTTCGACCTGTCCTCTAAACTGTCAACTGAACCCGTTAACCGCGCCTTGTGTACAACTAAACGGACGAAGAGGCGATTGGACGAGCCTTCTGTTGCGCTGCGTGTTCCCCGCAATCCGGCATTTGCCATTCTAAAAACAAATCCGCCGTGGGGTTTGAGAGACAAGGACACACCGCATCACGTACTGACTGTAGGGTACACTCCTTCATTCAAAATGTGAACCGTACGGCACACTATTATGGAGATGACAGGAACAGAGAAAATTGACATGACAACAGCTTTCATAAGCAACTTTCCCACAAAATGTAGACTTTTTAAATGTGGTTCTCAAACTTGGTCCTGGGGGACCACCGTGTATGCTGGCTTTCATTCCAACCACAAGTGCAAACCCAGAATTTTCCACGTTTTTTTATTTTTGCAATTAAGCGTTTCATATTTGAGCATCAGTCTTTCATTTTATCAGTTAAAACATTTTTGTACTTATTGATGGCATGTATATTTCTGAAATCATAATGTTTACTAAGAAAGTAAATAATGCCTTTAAACATTAAAACCACCTAATTAAGGAAAAAATTAAGAACTTATTTAAATAGTGGTATAGCACTTGTGGTTGGAACGAAAATCATCAGTGTTCCCCCTGGACTGAGATTGCGAATCACTGAATTTAATCCGTTCTGTTTTATAAAACGGGCATCACAAAGGCGCTGTTTTCCTGAATTAGAAGCTCAACCGACATACAAAACCTGTCTCGCGACGCCTATATGACTGCAAAGACGTGAAACCCATTTTTGCCTACACTCTCAAAATAATAAAAAAAAACTCACATAGCCTACTACTTCTAGCCGTGGGATTGCCAATCTGCTTCTATATTTCAGTGACTGCGCGGTGATTCCGTTAAGTAGTTGTATTACTGAATCACTTTCGTGTGCAAAATTACCTAGGTTTGCTGACTGTTCAGATTTTGACAGGTTAACTATTCGTTCACTGTTCAAACTGTTTAAAAGGCCATGCCAGCCCACAGAACACTGAAAGAGCTATTGTGGAAACTCAATTAGTCGTACTGCTGTTTTGGTTAACTCTTTAGCGACGCATAGTATCGACACAATTAAAAGAACATCATTTCGTCCGAGGCTAAGCTACCTGAGCTTTTATTTTTTTTCTTTTGGTCAACACACACAGAAAGCTCACTTTTTAGTATACAAGAGTCTGCACCGGATCAAACATCACAAGTTAGAAACTTTAAGAACAAAAACGCCGAATTAAAAATATACCTGCTTATTTTCAGAAAGGCATAGAAACGTCGTCTTTCCAGTACTTGCTTCCTCTGTGAGCTGCTCTCCATCAATTTTCTCTGCACCCATATATTTAGAGATCACGCGTCCAACTGCACCACTTGGCGTTGGCTGCAGCTGGTAACTTTTTGTTGCTGTGATTTTCCTCGTCTCGTCTTCGTTTGTGACTGAAACAAAGCCAGCCAGCTGGCTGTTGGACGGGAGCCCAATGCGGACAAATCTCTTTTCCACGGCAAGTCGACCGTTATCGATGGCCAGCGTGCACCCGCTGGCTTCTTGTAGTCTTGTTTGTTGTTTGGGCGCTCCGTCAGCCCACATGGACATAAAAAACTGAGAATTACTCCTCATTAAAGCTGGAAATTTGCGCCGTCATTGCGGTGCCTGTTGCTACGAATAAAGTTGATTTCACTTTTTTTTTTGCCTTGGTGCACATTTGACACGTCTGTTATTTTTCTCTTTTTTCTTCCTTAAAATAAACGAAACATTCATGAAACAGACAATGAATTCGACATAAATACATTTGTTTTTGGATCCCTGCCAGGTCAGTGTCAAGCTGCACATCTATAGATGGAAGGAAATAACTCCTCCGGAGAAATTGTGCTGACCAACACAATAATTATTTCCTGATTTCTCCTGAATAATCATGTATTTTTCTCGAAAAAAAAGTGTAAAATGCCCATAGTCAATGTGTTGCGAGAATTTACAAGACCACTGTGTCAAACCACAATTGCTGACGCTACTTGGCCAAAAATAGCAAGACAATTGACCTACAAATTGAAATCTACACTTCTGTCTTTCCACAGTCGAAATGACAAAACAACGTCTGTCCTTTAGTTAACCAGATGGGTTTGTGCGAGTTTGCTGAAAATGGGTGGCCGTTTAGTGACCTCTTGTGGCACAAATGCAAGGATGCGCTAAGTGCAAGTAGGTCACAGACCAGGGGTGTAAAACCCCCCTTCCACCACTGTATTTAACATATTGTCTTATTTGATTTATTTTTAATATGCAATCGCTTTATTGCTACAACTACTCTCTCAAAAGAAAAGGGTTCCAAAATGCTCCTCAGTGTCTCCATAGAGGAACCCTGTGTAGCTAAAGGGTTCTTTGTAAAAAAATAAAAATAAAAATAAAAAAAGAAGCTCAACCTGGGAGATTTCACACTTTTCACACCTACCATAGAGGGTTCCACAAAGAGCCAGAATGGGTTCCCCTATGGAGACAAGCCAAATAACCCTTTGTTTCGGAGAGTGTGGATGTTTTACCGAAGTGGTTCGGTTTACTGAAGTCCAGTTCCCTAATCATTTTACAACAATGTATCACAGAAGTCTTCTTTTTCATCTTCCTCGGAATATTCATAACCTACTTCACAATATAATCCATGTATGTTAAACGAACAAGTGAGCATTTTTTTCCTGATAAAAGTTAAGGGCTGTAAATGAGGGATGCTGGTTGGACAGATTTTGTGTCCCATGTGCCCCCGAAACGTTAATAAGCCCCCCTCCCCCCTCTACACATTACATGCGTCAGTTTATTACTGTCTGATATACACAGTTCGGACACCATTGAATCTTCAAGATTATTTTTGCAGGGTTTCCTAAGCCAACATTTTATCAGTCACAGAAGCCAAGAACCACAGCTTTACAGGAGAAAAATAAAACTCTGACTCTCAAGTGACCGCAACGATGCTCGATTACTACTCTTGGCATGAATGGATGGCATCTTCCAGTTTTTAGCTCAAGGCGTGTCATGGGGAGCTAGTGGGTGAGGGGATGAGGAACGGAACTTGGCAACCCAATTCTTCAGACATCAAATTGCAAGAGTACGACATCGCTCCTGTCTGGTCGGCTGAAATATTAACTGCAAAAGGTAGACAGCGGACGTCAGAACCAGAAGAAATCCGTGGCGACGTGCCTCTGACGCGCATTTCTTTCCTGACGATCAAGGGAAGGTCCCCGCCGCACTTTTTCAGATCGCCTTATTTATCGCCTGCCTTCTGCAGCCCAGTCATCTAGTCTGACTCCGACGTAAATAATAAAATAAGGGTTTATATCCGGCAAGACAACGCCTTCAAAACACGCAGGGAACATTCAGGCTAGTGAATCATTTCACCGCGCATCAAACTGATTTATGTACAGCATCTGTACAGCAGCAATAAAGACGATCGCCACTCTCATTGTTAAATGCGTTCTGGCTTTGTTTGTCGGTTTACGACCTTAATTAATTAAGCAGAACCATTTCAGCTCCATTACAAATTCAAGATAGCAGTCGTAATGTTTGAATGAAACCATATTGGTGATGGTGATGGTGTACCTAAGCTTTAATGAAATTCATACTGGGAGTAAGAAACGCACAGTTAAAAACTGTATGAAGAAAAGAGAGAGAACCACGTTCTTAAAGAATATATGTATTTAAAATAAGATTAAAAGCAAAAGCAAGTGAGTCTGTATGCCAATATCTTCTAGACTCGATTAGGTGTAACAATTGGACTTTATGCACCAAAGAATTTAATTTTCCAGAATTCCCTTATTTTGTATTTAGCTGCCGGCAGTGCTGGGCCACACTGATTAATTTATTTGGAATTCACAGAAGGGTAAATTAATTACATTACATTTTAAAATTATATTATATAGTCTCTTTGGCTCCATTAGCTGTCGGTATTGATAACTCCCTGGGTTCTCAGGTTCCCTCACATCTGCCAGGAAGCACATAACGTGGGAGCTTCTTAAAAATAATTTTTTAAACAGAGATTAAATTGTCCTGTGGCCAGGTTGACCTCTCCACCCTGTGGCCGGTGACACTGTTCAAGTGTGTGTCTGGCACATCTGTTGTGTTCTAAAACCCAGAGTCTCATCTGGGGATTTTTTACGGAAATGAAACCCCTTTAAATGAGGCAACTATTTCATTATGAAAGTCACCCATGTCTCATAGCAGTTAATAATAGGGTTTATATAGCAAAAGGTGATGGAATGTGAACTTTAGGCATACTCCTATATTTTTTTCTATGAGCCTGGGTTGGGGGGGGGGGGGGGGGGGGTGGGGGTGAATATCTCCTCAAAGTTCCTTAAGTCAGGATTGGGCCCATGGGGCGTCCCTGGATAAATTCTACAATCTTCATTGGTTCGTGAGAGAGAGGCAAACTGCCCTGTGCACTTTTAAAATTAGACTCAGGCCTAATATTTATTCATGTGAATAAATCTGACAAGGGTGCGTCAATAAATTAGTCAAGAGTCCAACCCCTGCCCACCCCATCTGACTTAAAGCTCCGTCCATCCAAAGCCGCCCCGCCCCCGCCCCAGCCCCCCCCTCTGCCCCCCCTCACCCCTACCCCCCCCCCCCCAGCTGGCCCATCCACCCTCCCGGCCTGATAAGACAGTGCTCTACACACCTGTGCCCTGGAGATTTATCCTCGCGGTGAAAAGAAAAAGTTAATTAAAGTCGTGGCGGTAAAACCGCGCCCCCCCCCCCCTTTTTTATCGTTCCTTTCATTCATTCATTCGATTGACTGGCCCAGTGATTTACGATGAAGGGATGAGTAAGGAAGAGAAACGAAACGAGTGATTGAAACGAAAGGCCTCCGTCGCGAGGATGTCGTTTGTTGTTTCTTTTGGGGGGGTTACGGGGGGGGGGGGGGGGGGGTGGCGGGGGCGTGCTGCGTGATCGTCAGGTCGGTGGAGGAGTATATAAATTGGGATAGGGGTGCCGGGAGAGCGCAGTACACACTGACCCCCCTCCCAAAAAGGCTCTAGAAAAACACTCACACGGGACGAGCCTGCGGAGATGAGAGTCCTCCTCCTGACCTGCAGCTTGCTGCTCAGCGCGATGAGGGGGCTGCACACGCACCCCACCTTCGACTCGGCCGAAATGCGCGACACAGAGCCCGGTGAGTATCAGCCGGACCGCCACAGATCCCCCCCCCAAAAAAAACAAAAAAGAAAAAACATTAAAGAGGGGGGTGACTGCCACGACCTTAGCAGGGGTCTGAGCCCTCAAGCCTGGCCACTGTAGATTACAGCTGGTTTAATGCAGATCTGTTTTAGCCATGTAAGCTTGAAGTGCAGGTGTTTCCCACCTGTTGCGTACAGTCCAATGTGATCCTAGGATGTATTGACTGTAGTTGAACCGGGGTTCCAGTTTTGGATGCGGCTGTTGATAATGTGTTTATGTCAGTATTGTTGACATACTATCAACCTCAGAAATTGGAAGTTGACAGAATGTTGTTATTTTTGCTGATGTGGAACATGACCATTGACCATATTTTGTTTTGGTTGCTACATTAGGGCATGATTGTTGCTAGCATGTGGTTTTTGTTGCTGCAGTAGGGCGTGATTGTTGCTAGCATGTGGTTTTTGTTGCTGCAGTAGGGCGTGATTGTTGCTAGCATGTGGTTTTTG
The DNA here is from genome assembly GCA_039654925.1 of Anguilla pacifica. Lineage (NCBI taxonomy): Eukaryota > Metazoa > Chordata > Actinopteri > Anguilliformes > Anguillidae > Anguilla > Anguilla pacifica. Next base: position 2,472,179 of record CM077294.1, read on the forward strand.
TTGTTGCAGATGGGTTTGATTGTTGATGGTGCTGCTCTATTGTCATTACATGTGCTGTTGCTGTGGGTTATGAATGTTGGCATTACTTGGTTTTTGTTGCTCTAGTTAGGTGTGATTACTGACAACCTGTCTGAATTTTGTCACTGAAAAAATGAAAAAATTGCTGGCACGTTGCTTTTATTGTTATGGCGGGACTAAAGCATGTGTTAAAGCACGCTTTCCTGTTGCTCTTGTTGCTCCGGGTGCAGTTTTGGACGAGGACGGAGTGGCAATCGGCTTTGGCGAATTTTCGATTTCTGACCGGGACAGAGCGTCTCAGAGTGGGACAGGCCCAGGGGTCCCCGCCCTGCTGAGAGAGGAGCTGAACAGAGACGGTGACGCTCCCGCTAAACACAGCGCTGCCGCTAATGACACAGCGCTGCCGCTAATGACACAGCGCTGCCGCTAAACACAGCGCTGCCGCTAATGACACAGAGCTGCCGCTAAACACAGTGCTGCCGCTAATGACACAGCGCTGCCGCTAATGACACAGCGCTGCCGCTAATGACACAGAGCTGCCGCTAAACACAGCGCTGCTGCTAATGACACAGAGCTGCCGCTAATGACACAGAGCTGCCGCTAAACACAGCGCTCCCGCTAAACACAGCGCTGCCGCTAATGACACAGTGCTGCCGCTAAACACAGCGCTGCTGCTAATGACACAGAGCTGCCGCTAATGACACAGAGCTGCCGCTAAACACAGCGCTCCCGCTAAACACAGCGCTGCCGCTAATGACACAGCGCTGCCGCTAAACACAGTGCTCCCGCTAAACACAGCGCTGCCGCTAATGACACAGAGCTGCCGCTAAACACAGCGCTGCCGCTAATGACACAGAGCTGCCGCTAAACACAGCGCTCCCGCTAAACACAGCGCTGCCGCTAATGACACAGCGCTGCCGCTAAACACAGTGCTCCCGCTAAACACAGCGCTGCCGCTAATGACACAGAGCTGCCGCTAAACACAGCGCTGCCGCTAATGACACAGCGCTGCCGCTAAACACAGCACTCTCGCTAAACACAGCGCTGCCGCTAATGACACAGAGCTGCCGCTAAACACAGCGCTGCCGCTAATGACACAGAGCTGCCGCTAAACACAGCGCTCCCGCTAAACACAGCGCTGCCGCTAATGACACAGTGCTGCCGCTAAACACAGCGCTGCTGCTAATGACACAGAGCTGCCGCTAATGACACAGAGCTGCCGCTAAACACAGCGCTCCCGCTAAACACAGCGCTGCCGCTAATGACACAGCGCTGCCGCTAAACACAGCGCTCCCGCTAAACACAGCGCTGCCGCTAATGACACAGAGCTGCCGCTAAACACAGCGCTGCCGCTAATGACACAGCGCTGCCGCTAAACACAGCGCTCCCGCTAAACACAGCGCTGCCGCTAATGACACAGAGCTGCCGCTAAACACAGCGCTGCCGCTAAACACAGCGCTGCTGCTAATGATACAGAGCTGCCGCTAATGACACAGCGCTCCCGCTAAACACAGCGCTGCTGCTAATGACACAGAGCTGCCGCTAAACACAGTGCTGCTGCTAATGACACAGAGCTCCCGCTAAACACAGCGCTGCCGCTAAACACAGCGCTGCCACTAATGACACAGCGCTGCCGCTAAACACAGCGCTCCTGCTAATGACACAGCGCTGCCGCTAAACACAGCGCTCCCGCTAAACACAGCGCTCCCGCTAAACACAGCGCTGCCGCTAATGACACAGCGCTGCCGCTAATGACACAGCGCTGCCGCTAAACACAGCGCTGCCGCTAATGACACAGAGCTGCCGCTAAACACAGCGCTGCCGCTAATGACACAGCGCTGCCGCTAAACACAGTGCTGCCGCTAAACACAGCGCTGCTGCTAATGACACAGCGCTGCCGCTAAACACAGCGCTGCTGCTAAACACAGCGCTGCCGCTAATGACACAGCGCTGCCGCTAAACACAGCGCTGCCGCTAATGACACAGCGCTCCCGCTAAACACAGCGCTGCCGCTAATGACACAGCGCTGCCGCTAAACACAGCGCTGCCGCTAATGACACAGCACTGCCGCTAAACACAGCGCTGCTGCTAAACACAGCGCTGCCGCTAATGACACAGCGCTGCCGCTAAACACAGCGCTGCCGCTAATGACACAGCGCTCCCGCTAAACACAGCGCTGCCGCTAATGACACAGCGCTGCCGCTAAACACAGCGCTGCCGCTAATGACACAGCACTGCCGCTAAACACAGCGCTGCCGCTAATGACACAGCGCTGCCGCTAAACACAGCGCTGCCGCTAATGACACAGAATAAAAGCGTGACACAAAAACTCCGTTTAGTGAGTTAGTTATAATGACGGCTGAACTCGGCAAATTGTTCATGAGGGGGAAAAAAAAGATTTGCAGTTATAATTGTCAAAGTAAAGGACGAATGTTGACAGGATTCCAAGTCTCTCTGAACCCCCTCACCCCCACCCCCACTCTCCCCCCAGCTCTGAAAATTTGGTTTTGTTATTTCACAGGTTCCAGATCAGCTGGATTCATCCCTGTAGGGTCTGTACAAGAGGTGAGTCAGGAAAGTATACAGGAATTATGGAGTTTTATTTCTTCTAAATACATTTTTGGGGAATTTTTAAAATAAAATTAAAACTAGATTATTCTAATATCCTCTTCCTATTGTTATTGTTACATTATTCATTGCTTTTTTTCTTGTTTCTAGTTTTCCTTTTTTTTCCTTATTCGTTTATGGTTATATTTTTACCAGTTTGCAGTTATAATCACTTAATAAATCATTAAGAATAACATTATACATCATTAAATGGCCATTGTTGGTTAGTCATGGTTAAACATTAACACATTATAGTGAATGAATCACATGGAGGGAAGTAGGGTTGACAAATTGAATCCACAACAGGTTGAACGTGCACTGTTGATATGTTAGTGTATGTTAGATAGCAACAGTCCATGCTGTAACCATGTAGGAAAATTCTCAGTTTAGACTCTCTGGCCTCCTTCCACATTCTATATTCATAAATATCCTCTCATGCTGAACTAAAATAGCTATTTTAGCTGAAATACCAAACATAGTTTAAACAATACTGCTCTACAAACCCATGTCCTTATTGTGTGATTTTTTAAATTCTCAGTTATTCTAAGTATGTTATATGTTACATGTTATACAAAGGTTTCATACGCAATTAGGAACATACGAATAAGAACACAATTAATTACTTAGTAACTTACATGTAATTAATTACAGGCTTCATTTAATCCAGGTCTGTATTTTATTTGACTAATTCAATATATCAAGTGTTGCTAAAAATGTGATTATATTATTAAAAAGGAGAATAAAAAAGTGAGGAAACATAGTTACGTTTCTAAATTATTATTATTATTTTTGCAGAGGAGCCATTCACTGGAGTTTAGGATCACACCATTTCCTTATTTTGGTGTCTGATGTACTGTATGAACATTAAGGCTGAGGTCAGGTTAAATCTCACCCTTTCTCTCTCCGTCCAGGGGCTCCTGGAGAATTCGGGCTCGCTGCACCCCTTCCAGCGCTTTCTGGGGTCCAGGAAACAGTACGAGAAGAGGGGGAACCCCACGGAGTGCTTCTGGAAGTACTGCGTCTGAGAGGGGAACCCCCGAATCCACCATGGAGGAGACAAGGGCTGAGAATCGCACTCTTACATGCACACACACACACACTAATACACACACACAAACACACTAATATACACATACATGCACACATACATATGCACACATGCACGTCTAACTGTCATTAGCAGATCAGACAGTTCACATTGCCTACACTGCTGCACTAAACAATCTTGGAACAGTTGCCGTGGTCATAACAGTTGAATCAATCTATATAATCAACCTTATAATCTGTTGGGCTGAAACAAGAGGTATGGACCAAACTCCACTCAAACATTTCCTTAAATAAGCAGCTGAAGATGTGTGCATCTACTCCTCCCATAGCTCTGCTGTTGCCTTGGGTTTAGATCTAGACCCCTAGAGCACCATAGCAGGCTTTCAGCGCTCAGACAACACTGCACGAAAACTGAAACACAAAAATATGGCATTTCATAGACACAGTGACGCCCGTGTAACTCAAATGTGCACAGTGTCCTGATGGACTGTGTGTTTTAAGCTCCTGGTTAAAGTACCTGCAGGCACATTACTGCTTTCAGCAGGAATAAAGCTTTCCTTCCTTTTTTTGACAAGGCATCATTTCTTTATTTTTGTTAAATCAGAGTCAACAGTGTCAGCTGACTGCAGCTGCTCTTCAACCTCTCATAGGCAATCAGTAAAGCATTCCTTCAAAACAGTTAAAACACACATGCAATAAAAATTAATCAAGATTTTTAAACCCAACAAATAAAGGACTTCCACAAAACAATTCCACCTTTGGAAGTTATCAGTCTAGATCAGGGGTGTGCAACCCTGTTCCTGGAGATCTACCATCCTGTAGGTTTTCACTCCAACCCTAACAAAGCACACCTCACTCAACAGCTAGAGCAGGGCTGCCCAACCCTGTTCCTGGAGATCTACCAGCCTGTAGGTTTTCATTCCAACCCTAACAAAGCTCACCTCACTCAACAGCTAGAGCAGGGCTGCCCAACCCTGTTCCTGGAGATCTACCAGCCTGTAGGTTTTCACTCCAACCCTAACAAAGCACACCTCACTCAACAGCTAGAGCAGGGCTGCCCAACCCTGTTCCTGGAGATCTACCAGCCTGTAGGTTTTCATTCCAACCCTAACAAAGCTCACCTCACTCAACAGCCAGAGATCCCGTTGAGCTGCTGATTAGTGGAATCCGGTGTGCCAAATTAGGGCAGAAGTGAAAACCCGCAGGACGGTGTTAAAGAGGCGCGTTTGGGTAAAAACAACAGAGCGATAAACTCAGATGTCGTCAAGACCTCCGTTGTGTCTGTCAATTAATCTGAGCAAGAACAGCAAGCGAGAAGAAAAAGCAGGTGCAAAAGAACTCGACAGACACTCACAGCGCTGAAAGGAGAAACAGTTTGTCTTTATTTGGATGTTTGACGGCATCACCTTCTGAAACTCTCTGAACAGACGGCCGTACGGCTCTTAACACACTGCTAGTCATGGTTATTCTTTTTCCCTTTGTAAAAAAAAAAAAAAAAAAGGCCATCGTGTACAAGTACTACAGTAGCACTGTGACTCCCACGGCAGTGTTCAGTGATCAGTGTTCAGTGTCCAGGTGTTCAGGTTTCCAGCAGACAGGGTGGATCATTCTCCAGGAACTCTACCTATGTCTGATGACGTACGCGTCCACTTTAAGATTTACAAAACTCCTTCAGCACAATTACAAGACATAAAAAAATACTTAGAAAATGATGACAGAAATCCTCTGTCATTAAAGATGCAGTATAATACACAGTAATGCAGTTTATTGTGACTGTGAGGGACAAACAGAACTCCTGGAGGGCCGCAGTGTCTGCAGGTAAATGTAACGACTCAGTGAGAGAAAAATTTTTTTTTTTAAAAATTAAAAAATTGGTATTTTGGAGAGTCATCGGACTGGGGATGAACAGCACACTGCAGCCTCAGGCCTGATGTGGTTCCCCAAGCATCACTCTATAACCACTCATAACCACTTATAACCACTTATAACCACAAACTAAAAACTGCCCCATAATGGTTCAGCTGCTTGTCTGCTGACTCAAAGGGGCCGTGGTTAACAGCGATGGTGTTTTGCGTTAGAAGCTGCGAGATCTCAGGGGGAGGAGAGGACGACCTCTCCCTACTGACCACAGAGGACGAGAGGAGAGGAGTAACAGGAACGAAGTATCAGCCCTGCAACAGCTGCATTAACTTCAGCAGTCAGGAAACACAACATAACGATAACCCGGATGTATGAGAAAACATTTATGAGCGGAAAGCTGGTCTTTGGTTCTGTGGAAGCTCTGTACGGCCACTAGGGGGCGTTTAACAGGAAAGAGCAAAAAAAAAAAAAAAGAAAATATTGAATTCGCTGGACTATGGCCCGTTTCCACAGGAAACCACAACTATAACCGTAAAATGATAGACAATGTCTAAATTCAAATGAAAGCAAGTTTGTATATTTAACATTAAATACTCAACAAATATCTCAAAATAAGTTTGAAAGAATTCAGCTAGATGATAACATTGGACATTGTTTGGATCGCTCTCAGAGCAATCTTTGATAAACATCTGTACCGGCCGTTCTCATAAGAATGTGTGTGGAACGACCGAGGTGCACAACAACAGTGTGGACACTAGCAGGGGATTTATATTTATCATCGTCACTCCCAGTGGAAACAGGGCCTTACTGTTAGGCTCAATATTAAAAACTGCCCCCCCCTCCCCAAAAAGGACAGTCCAATACTGGCCAACAGGCTTCCCATCAGACCAAAAATAAATACACAACATAAAAAGCCAAAACAAAAATAACGGATATATATTTATAGTCAACTGTACAGGATTATGAAGCGGTCTGTGTGAGCACATATCAGACCAGCAGAACACGGGGGAAACGTACGTCACAGGAAAGACCAACGGGGGTGTGAGGTTCTCTCTACCTGAGGGGAGGTTCCCCCGAAACGAGCACACACAGGTCCTACCCCCCCCCCCCTTCCACTGCGCCCCAAAAGAGAAAACATGACCTCTGAGGAGACATTTTTAAGGGTTTTCTTCTGTAACCGCCGTCTCCATAGTGACTGGGAAAACGGTCTTGCTCTCTAGACCAACGGGTGCCCGATATGTACATATGAACAGCGAGCTCAGTCAATACCAGCGTACCACACACACAACCTGCGTACCGCACACAGAGACCTGCGTACCGCACACAGAAACTGCGTACCGCACACAGAAACTGCGTACCGCACACACAACCTGCGTACCACACACAGAACCTGCGTACCGCACACAGAGACCTGCGTACCGCACACAGAGCCTGCGTACCACACACAGAACCTGCGTACCGCACACAGAAACTGCGTACCGCACACACAACCTGCGTACCACACACAGAACCTGCGTACCGCACACAGAACCTGCGTACCACACACAACTGTTCTCGCCGTTATGTTATGTTACAACACCTGCGTATTGCAAAACTAACCGGGCCTCCCTCTACACACCGTATGTGTCCCAGCTGAGGCCCGTGGGTGAGGTCATCACCACGCACAGGTGAAGGAGAACAGCTCACCTGAGCCCACGCCCACCTGGCCCAGATTCAGCCGGACTCAAGAGGAGGCGAGGACGCGCACGCAGGTCAGGGGTCTCAAACGAACGCCGAAAAGCCGCTGACTAGCCCAGGCGCAACGCAGCGGGAACACGGCCGGCCGAGAGCAGGAAATGGGGATTTACACGATTAAATAAAAACGTGACGCACGTGATCCGGGCAGGCCAGAGCTCCGCCTCCTGAGGGCAAACAGTGGTTCGGCAGAGAAACGGGGGGGAAGGAAAAAATAAAATTAAATAAAACAAAATAAAAAGAAGCCTAACCAGGCCTCTGTAGTCTCTTCAGAGGAAGCTGATCCTGTTTGGACCCAGGTCTTTCCTCCTGTTTACGTTTCATTGTTTTTATGTGTAAACTTCACGGGGTGAAGCCCCGCCCTCTGTACAGGTCACATGGTGTGACGGGTCCCACAGGCCCACAGGGCAAGAACTGAAGGTCCGAGTCTCCCACTTGATTCTGGCCCCTCCTCCCTTCTTCCTTCCCATTGGCCGATGTGGGTGGGAGTGGCTCTTAAGTCCCCGTAGCCCCACCCCTTCGCGGGGAGGTTAAGTGGTGGTGAAGTGTCATGTGTCGGGGCTGGGGTCCTCTGGGAGGTGGTCCTGGGTGTGGGGCGTGGCAGAAATGGGATGAGCTTGGGAGTTTGCGTCAGGCATGCAGGTCACACAGCCCTGCAAAGAGTAATGAGCACACTGAGACACTTACACCAGCTCCTGTGACACACTGCACACTGAGTACTGCACACTACACACTATACACTGCACACTACACACTGCTGACTGCACACTGTGTACTGCACACTACCCACTGCTGACTGCACACTACACACAGCACACTGTGTACCGCACACTACCCACTGCTGACTGCACACTGTACTGCACACTACACACAGCACACTGTGTACCGCACACTACCCACTGCTGACTGCACACTGTGTGCATACTGCACACTGCACACTCTGATGCTACCAAGCCCAATGGATTAGCAGCTAAAAGCACACAGTAGTACAGGCAGGTGTATGTGTGTGTGCATGTCTGTATGTTCGGGGATACCTGGGTGTGTGTGTGTGTGTTTTTGGGGGTACCTGTGTGTATATATCTGGGTTTTTGGGGTACCTGTGTGTATATATCTGTGTTTTTGGGGGTACCTGCGTGTATATATCTGTGTTTTGGGGGTACCTGCGTGTATATATCTGTGTTTTTGGGGTACCTGTGTGTATATATCTGTGTTTTTGGGGTACCTGTGTGTTGATCTCCTCTGGCAGGCTGTGCTCCTTCATCCAGGGGTGCACCTCCGCCAGCTCCTCCTTCTGCGCCTCCGTGAAGACGGGCTGCAGCGGGGCCAGGAGGAGCAGCCTCTCCCGGTCCTCCTTCAGAACCTGGGCCTGGTCCCTAAAAACAGGGGTACACTTTAATACCAGGGCCTGGTCCCCAAAAACAGGGGTACACTTTAATACCAGGGCCTGGTCCTTAAAAACAGGGGTACACTTTAATACCAGGGCCTGGACCCTAAAAAGAGGGGTACACTTTAATATCAGGGCCTGGACCCCAAAAACAGGGGTACACTTTAATACCAGGGCCTAGACCCTAAAAAGAGGGGTACACTTTAATACCAGGGCCTGGTCCCTAAAAACAGGGGTACACTTTAATACCAGGGCCTGGACCCTAAAGAGAGGGGTACACTTTAATACCAGGGCCTGGACCCCAAAAACAGGGGTACACTAATACCAGGGCCTGGACCCCAAAAACAGGGGTACACTTTAATACCAGGGCCTGGACCCCAAAAACAGGGGTACACTTTAATACCAGGGCCTAGACCCTAAAAAGAGGGGTACACTTTAATACCAGGGCCTGGACCACAAAAACAGGGGTACACTTTAATACCAGGGCCTGGACCCCCACAATCCGTAGTGACACTTACACACCTTTCATACCATAGATTTCACCTCAGAGCCTAGATTATTAGTTTTCACTTTTAATTTCCAAAGCTCAGAGAAACAGCTGATGACCTTACAAACACAAAAACTGATTCATATTTAATATCCATTTGTGTGGAAATTTGAGAGCGACCATTGCCAATGACAAGAGTTTGGATGAAATAAATGTTGTGGTCTTGAACTGGAAGACTGGCACCGCCCCTACGACCTTTAGGGTTTGAGTACGGAGGAAGCTGATAGGCTGTGGGCGGGGAGGTGGGTGTGGCACCTTACCTTGGGCTGATCTGATAGGTCATCATCACAGGCTCCGACGTGTGCTGTATCAGGCTCCACAGCGAGTTCTCCACGCACCGCTTAAAATTGGCCCGGTCCTCGGCCGCCTGCTCGCCCTGAGGCTGCCCCCTGCTGGCCGGGGGAGAGGTGTGCGAGGAGTCGCTGGAGGCGAAGTACAGGCTGCTGTCCCCGCTGCCTGTAAGGGGGAGGGGCAAAAGCAGGAAACGTAAGACAACATGATACGGGATTGGTGGAGACAGGAAAGATGATGAAAACGGAGTGCCCTTATCAAAACGACCAGTGGCAGTGGAGGACCGAGGGGTACATTATGAGGTTAGCAGTACAGGTGTTACTGATTATACTACATTACAATGCTAGCAGAGGTTAGCGGTACAGATGTTGCTGATAATGCTATATTACATGACGCTAGCAGAGGTTAGCGGTACCTGTGTTGCTGATAACGCTATATTACACCATTTTAGCAGAGATTAGCGGTACCTGTGTTGCCGATAATGCTATATTACACTATGCTAGCAGAGGTTAGCGGTACCAGTGTTGCTGATAATGCTATATTACACAATGCTAGCAGAGGTTAGCGGTACCAGTGTTGCTGATAATGCTATATTACACCATGCTAGCAGAGGTTAGCGGTACAGGTGTTGCTGATAATGCTATATTACACAATGCTAGCAGAGGTTAGCGGTACCAGTGTTGCTGATAATGCTATATTACACTATGCTAGCAGAGGTTAGCGGTACCAGTGTTGCTGATAATGCTATATTACACTATGCTAGCAGAGGTTAGCGGTACAGGTGTTGCTGATAATGCTATATTACACAATGCTAGCAGAGGTTAGCGGTACCAGTGTTGCTGATAATGCTATATTACACTATGCTAGCAGAGGTTAGCGGTACCGGTGTTGCTGACTATGCTATATTACACCATGCTAGCAGAGGTTAGCGGTACCTGTGTTGCTGGTGGAGGTGCCGTTGGACCCGGAGCCGAGCGACCCGCCAGACTCCCCGGAGCCGCTGCCTGAGGCGTTGGAGCCGGTCCTGGAGTGGGCGTCCTCCTGGAGCAGCAGGTCCAGCACCTCGCTGGAGGTGGACCGGTTGTCATGGTTACCAGAATCGCTCAGACCTTCCTCCTGATGAGGGGGGGGGGGTGTGGGGGCGGAGTCACAAATTAGCCAATCACAAACCAGCACAAGCTCAGAAGTAGATGAAGTGATAGTACTTTTTTAATTTACATGACGAAAAGCTTTTCAATTTAGCATAATATTAGCATCAAGAGCATTATTTAAAGAGTTTTGAGCACGTAATGGCCTATATTCAAGAAAAATTTGTCCATAACACGGAATTACACGCCAACCTCAAGCATTACAGCTTGTTTGTCACAAAGTTTGGCGAAACTTTAAGTGACAGCGAAACTAACAAAATTGTGTAGTTGTTAAGTCCAAGTTATGAACAAATGTTGATTGAATTTCAGCCAAAATCTCACTTCACTCAGCTGTGAAGGGCATAAAAACTCTACCCTGAATCTAAGACCCTGAACCCAAATCCGGCCCTGGTTCTCTCTCCCCCAGATAGTTAACTGAACGGTTATTACTCCTGATTGGCCAGACTGTCTTCACACCTGACTCCCAGGTAAAGGGAAGGTGGAAAACCAGCAGCTCTTGGACCTCAAGGGCCATGATTTGAGGACCAGGAGTTGGGGCTGATGAGGTTTGCACTAAAGATCTAGAATGCTACAGACTGCTCTGTTCTGGAGTTTGGAACTGGATTATCCTTGATTTGCGCTCGGTGCTGCTTGCACTGATGGCCTCGCGGTTGCTCGCTCGCTCACCTCCTTTCGCTGCGCCTCCTCCTGGCTCTCCGCGTCTCCTTCGGGCCCCTGGGGCTGGGCGGGTTTGGGCAGCTCCTCCTGCAGGAGGTTCAGCTGCAGCGGGGAGCTGGACCTCGAGCTGGAGAAGAGCTGAGAGGGCGGGTCCACAGCGCCGGGGGAGGGGGAGGGGGTGGGCGGGACGGGGGTGGGCGGAGCCTGGGGCACGAGGGCGGGGCCGGGGAACGCGGGGAAGGGGGAGGAGCCAAAGGGAGAGGGGTTGAAGGGAGGGAGAAAGAAGGGAGGGGTGGGGCCCAGAGGACACGCCCCTTGC
>CM077294.1:2486290-2493790 GCA_039654925.1 Anguilla pacifica
GAGGGGAGGGGGCACAAACCAGAGGGCTGGAGAAGAGCAGGGAGGGGGCATGGCCATGGAGAGGGCGGGGCTGGAGAGGGGCAGGGGCGTGGCCAGGGAGGGGGCAGGTGTGGGGCCAGGGGAGGGGGGGGGGCATGGAGGGGGCGGGGCCGGAGAGGGGGCGTGGCCATGGAGAGGGCGGGGCCAGAGAGGGGCAGGGGCGTGGCCATGGAGGGGGCATGTGTGGGGCCAGGGGAGGGGGGGGGGCATGGAGGGGGCGGGGCTGGGGAGCTCTTACCCGCCATCGCTGGCCCGTGACCCTTATCTTCCTCAGAGGAAGAGGAGGAGGCGAGGGACAGCGACTCACTCTTCCTCTTCAGCGAAGGAGCAGTGTAACTCTCCAGGTATCTGAGGGAAGGGAACGCGCGGAGAAGCTAATGTTAGCAATGGTGGTTTAATACTACACTTTACGGTTCACTTTACTACACGTTTTATTTGAAAATATATACATTTAAGTCACATCCTTTCTAAAAAGGTCCATCTTACTCAACGTTTTTCTGAGAAGATGATAAAAAATCCTAATGGGACACCAGAGACAATGTTTATCCTGCTGCCAGTCTTTAATACAGAAATGTCTCAAACGTCAATACAGATGATTAATAACGTAGGAACTGTCTGGGCAGGGCTAGTCTAACGAGGGCTGGGAGCCAAACCACACAGTAATATGAAGCAGACTCTCCAATGAAGAAGGGGAAACATTGGTTCACTGCTTGTCTGCGATTGGTCCGGGTTGTCACCTGATGATGCTGTCCACACAGTTGATTTGCTGGTAGGATGGAATGTGGTGCGGCTTCCTGGAATCCTTGTGGGGGGGGCTGAGGGCGACTCCGCTCTCCATTGGCTGGGAGGCAGTGGGAGGAGCGGTGGGCCCGGCTGTAGCCCTCCCCATGGGGGGCAGCTTGCACCGCGAGTCCAAGAGCCCCTGCTGACCCCAGGCCTTCACCTTCCGAATGTCTGAGCAGATCCGCTGCAGCTTCATCTGCACCACACACACACACACACGCACGCACGCACGCACACACACACACACATGGACACACACACACAGACACACACACACGCACACACACACACACACACACGCACGCACGCACACACACACACACATGGACACACATGCATCAAAAGGTTAGCATCAATAAGATGATAACAAATCACATACCAGATGACTAACTAATGTGGCTACGCTGCCCCCGCAGGCCGCTGCGGTGCGGTGCGGTGCGGTGCACAGGGGCCAGCAGGGGGCACTGTCTCACCGGCTCACGCAGAGAGTCCTCCCACAGGTTGCCGTTGCTTTCGCTGGAGGACATGCTGACGTAGGGCTCATGGGAGCCATTACTGCCCATACTGCCATAACCACTGGAGCCGTTATTATACACCGGCTAGAGAGAGAGAGAGAGAGAGAGAGAGAGAGAGAGAGAGGAGGAGGGGAGGTAGGGAGATGTTATTGATCCTGGAGGTCTGACCATAGACGCTAACCTGTTCTGATCCTGGAGGTCTGACCATAGATGCTCACCTGCAGAAAGAGCCGATAGATCTGGGTCTGCAACTCCTGGATCTCCTCAGGTACCCCAGGCTGCTCCACGCTGCCCCTTGTGGCGAAAACCTCCTCATTCAGGGGCCCCCTGTCGAATCAAAGGCAAACAAAGGGGAACGATGAGCCAGTCTGGGTCAGCTCTACAGTGGGAAAAGCAGAGTGAGGGTTGGAGGGGTAGCGTGGGGGTGGGACTCGGGGGCGGGACGCGGGGGTGGGACTCGGGGGCGGGACTCGGGGGGGGGACGCGGGGGGCAGGACTCGGGGGCGGGACTCGGGGGGCAGGACTTGGGGGCAGGACTCGGGGGCGGGAGTCGGGGGCAGGAGTCGGGGGCGGGAGTCGGGGGCGGGACTCGGGGGCGGGAGTCGGGGGCAGGAGTCGGGGGCAGGAGTCGGGGGCGGGAGTCGGGGGCAGGAGTCGGGGGCGGGAGTCGGGGGCGGGACTCGGGGGCGGGAGTCGGGGGCAGGAGTCGGGGGCGGGAGTCGGGGGGCAGGACTCTGGGGGGGGGGGACTCTGGGGGGGGACTCTGGGGCAGGACGTGGGGGGGGACTCTGGGGCAGGACGCGGGGGGGGACTCTGGGGCAGGACGCGGGGGAGGGACTCGGGGGCGGGACTCGGGGGGCAGGACTTGGGGGCAGGACGCGGGGGAGGGACGCGGGGGTGGGACTCGGGGGCGGGACGCGGGGGGGGACTCTGGGGCAGGACGCGGGGGGGGACTCTGGGGCAGGACGCGGGGGAGGGACTCGGGGGCGGGACTCGGGGGCGGGACTCGGGGGCGGGACTCGGGGGCGGGACTCGGGGGCGGGGGCGGGACTCGGGGGCGGGACTCGGGGGCGGGACTCGGGGGGGGGACGCGGGGGCGGGACTCGAGGGCGGGACTCGAGGGCGGGGGCGGGACTCGGGGGCGGGGGGGCGGGACTCGGGGGGGGACTCGGGGGCGGGACTCGGGGGCGGGGGGGCGGGACTCGGGGGGCGGGACGCGGGGGGCGGGACGCGGGGCGGGACTCTGGGGCAGGACTCGGGGGCGGGACTCACGTGCGGACTTTGTGCCGGCCGATGACGAAGGTGACCTTGCGACTCCAGGGGTTAATGAAGCTGGACCAGCTGGTGTCCAGCGTGACGTAGTCCCCGTTCTGACACCGCAGCCGCAGGGATCTGTACTCAAACGGCCGCTGGCCTGCGTACTTCAGAACTGCGCAGCACAGAGGGAGGAGTCAGCCATCTGTGTGTGTGAGAGTGTGTGTGTGTGTGTGTGCATGTATGTGGGTGTGTGTTTCTTCATACTTTTATGATGCAGGGCCAGCATAAGGGGCCTATCTTCTGGGTGCAGGCACGCTAGCACTGAGGAGCCAATCAGATCCTGAGGGAGGTATCCTAGCAACGGCACAGCTCTGCAGAAAAACACAGAAAACACGTGTTCAGTGAAATCGGCTGCACGCCTCACCCAACTTTACACCTTAAAATTCCACACGGAACACCCAACCTTTACAGCTTAAAATTCCATACAGGAAACCCAACCTTTAAAGCTCAAAATTCCATACGGAAAACGCATTAATGGAAATGAGGGCCTGAAGACACCCAGAGGCCCAGCGGAGGCGTCAGCTCTCGCTGGCCTAACCGCAGTTTTAACGGTCAAGACTCGTCACCTACCGGTCGTCCACCTCCATGAAGACGCAGCCCGGGGAGTGGGTCGTGGTGAACACGCGCTTCTCCAAGGGGATTCTGGGAGCTGCAGGGGGGACGAGACACACCCTTCGGTTAGGCACACGCCGGGCCTCGCGGTCGGCCATCTTACAGAAGCGGGCGGTGGTAGCCGTGGAAACGGCGGGGCGCGTTACCTTCGTATCCTGAGTGCACGCGCTCGGCGAGCGCCAGGCAGCAGGGCTGGTCCTCCTCCCCCTCGCCCCCCCGAACCTTCAGCAGGTAGGGCGTGAGGCGGAACGGGCTGTAGCGCACCTCCCCCTCGCCGTCCTTGCCCCCCCTGCACAAAAGCACCCCGCCCACATGTCAGAGAGGGGTCGGGGACTGCCAAGTCTGGGCGTCACGACAACTTGTGAACTGTGCTTGCATTCAGAGTTAAAGAGCAGGATAGTGCCGGGCTGCCTCCCCGCGTTAGCCTTAGCGTTAGCGTTAGCGTCCGCGTTAGCGTCCGCAGCCAGAGTCAGAGCCTCGCGGGCGCTGTACCTGACCAGTGAACATGGCCGGTCGTGTCACGGTCTGTTCCACAGAGCCAGTCTGGCTCACCTTTCAGGAACTTGCAATACAAAGAAAACGAGGCCACTCCTGAGCACGCCTCTCCCAAATAAATCCATCCCGCTCACGGGACACAGTCCGCCTGAAGCAGGCCTACGGTTACGTCCCAAAAAGAGAAACCCTGTCGGTCTTTTCTGAAAAGGCGGAGGAGCGTGATCGGCAGACCTCTTTCTACAGTAGAGCTGAGCGCTTCTTAAAGTGTGTTCTCACCTGGAGGACTCACCTGTGATTCACACACAGAGACGGCCTGCATGCTTTGCACAATCCAAGCCAGCGGGTCTAAAGACACCTCCTCCCACGGCCAAGCGAAAATCCCCCGAGTTTGTATCTCAATAAGACTGTCACATACAAGACTCATCCGGTTATGCCACACATCCGTTTTTCAACACAAAAGAATTCATTTACAATGCACTTCATCATTGTGAAGAAGACTTTCTCTTAATCAATCGTGTGACATTTCTCAGTCCAGCACCGCAACAATCTGTATGTGTTCAGAGCACTAGTATAAATATTTATACAACTACTTACAGAAGAAATCCAGCTTAAGTCCATGGATCGAGGAGGGGGGGGGGGGGCACAGCAGCTTTTCTGCACCCTGGAATTGAACCTGCAATCTCTTTTGCGAATTCCTGAAAAGCTATGCCTCACTGCTGCTCTGATGATTACTCAATGTACAAACAGACAGCAATTTCTACACAGACCGTTGCCATGTTAACTTGAGAGTTTTTAAGAGCTGTTGTTATTAACATTCTGTTTTTAAAACTGAATGTGTAGATAAACTATGAACTGGTGATACATGCCAGTGTGACACAATGAAGCTGAACTGAAATCTGACGCAACAGTTTCTATAAAAACATGCTCATGCATCTCAGTGTTAGCATAGCTGGAAAACAAAAACCCAGGAATGCTATTCATTTTAATCCATGCTACTGAGCAGTAAAATACGTCTTTTTTGTAATAAATTTCACTTTCTCATTTTCTCCAGACCACTAAACGGAATGTAGCAGTTTACCATCCCGGGGTCTCGCTGTGAGAAACGTCTCAGAGCCTACGCTGTGCTGGGCATCGGAGTGTTTCAGGGGTTTAGAGCGAGGCTCGTTAAAAACAGAGAGGTCCCGCCTGTGGGCGTGTGCTGAGTCTGACCCCCTGCAGAAGGAACCTGCAGACCTGTACAGAGTTCAGGATGGGAGACGGCGAGGGGGGGGGGGGCGGGGGGGGGCGGGACGGGACTGACCTGAGGCGGCAGAAGAAGGATTTGACCCAGGTGCAGTCGTACAGGTCGGCCTCTGGAACAGAGAGAAGACGCTACGCGTTAGGGCGGGGCTTCCCACATGACATCATCAAACCCCAACCCGGGACTGCTTAACACACCCGTGTCAGCAAGCATGTCTAAAATGGGGGGGGGGGGGGTGTCATATACTGTGGAGCCATGGCAGGGGGGGCAGCTCCATTCCTCGGGGGCCGGTGTGGATGCAGGTTTTCAATTACTCCCCCCCCCCCCCCACACACCAGTGCCGTTCACTCGCAGATTAGATTACTTCTTTATTTAAAGCGTTTTAAATAGGGACACAAGACCAGTTATTAGCCGTCATTCCTGAGATGATCAATAAATTCAGCTCAAGTGTCCGATCATGTAGATGAAGGAGGTAATTAAATAAGAACAGGCGGCATTAAATGGGGGAACAGACCGGGCCTCTGTGCCCCCCTGCCCCTGCCCCCACCCCCGCCCCCCCGCTCTGCAGCACACACGCATATCATACAGCGGAAGGGTGTGACCCGTCCCTCTTCGAACCTCTCCCTCACTACCCATCTTCCGCCGTGGTCAGGTATAGTCCCATCTCTTCAGACTATACCTGGACTAACTGCCACCACTCTGTATATTTCACTTTAAATCCCCCCTTTCATGTCACTCATGTTACATGTACCCCCATTCCAGCACTTATTACACTTTGTATTACTGTCCTAATGTTGTAGCTTGTTCTGCCCCCTAGTTTGACTTAGCATAGGCTAGCTCAGAATAACGTTCACTGTGTGAACTGGACTGACTGTTCATGGCTATGAATAGCTGTACAAAATGAGCGTTGTACCTTATGGAACCTGTGCTTTGCAGTTGTTCCACTGACCTTGATTACGCACTTTCGTATGTTGCTTTGGATAGAAGCGTCTGCTAAGCAAATATAACGTGTGACACAGAGCGGCTCTTACTCCTGTCGGGGCCCAGGGTCCAGGGGGGCAGGTGGGGCTGTGCGGTGCGGGCGTAGAACACGTTGACGTCCTGGGGGTACAGGAGCTCCACGAAACGCACCGCGCGCAGGAAGCTCCCCCGCAGGCCGAGGATGCTGGGAGCCTGCTCCGACACGTACAGCACCCTGCCGCTGGTCAGGGAGAACACCACCGCAAACATGCCCTGTGGGGGAGGGGGGAGGAGCCGGGCACTGTCAATCACAATCTGCACGTGCTTACAGAACACGGGAGTCATCAGGGGGGAGGAGCCGGGCACTGTCAATCACAATCTGCACATGCTTACAGAGCACGGGAGTCATCGGGGGGGAGGAGCCGGGCACTGTCAATCACAATCTGCACATGCTTACAGAGCACGGGAGTCATCAGGGGGGAGGAGCCGGGCACTGTCAATCACAATCTGCACATGCTTACAGAGCACGGGAGTCATCAGGGGGGAGGAGCTGGGAACTGTCAATCACAGTCTGCACATGCTTACTGGGTACTGGAATCATCAGGGGGAGAGGCTGGACATCAGTTACTGTGTTTTTGAGGCCATGCTCCAAGGTGACACTCTCTGGGGGAAGGGGGGGGGATTACCATGTTTTTGTAGGTGGGCTGGGGGGTGGGGGGGGGTCGTTACCGTGATTTTGAAGGTGTGAGGCTCTCTGAGGGAGGGCCTTACCGTGTTTTTGAGGGTAGGGGGATGGGTGAGGGGGGCCTTACCGTGTTTTTGAGGGTGGGGGGGTGGGTGAGGGGGGCCTTACCGTGTTTTTGAGGGTGTGCTCGGAGGTGACGCTCTCCAGCTCCTCCAGGGTGCAGACCGTGGGGCAGACCTCTCCCTGCTCCTCCTTCCAGCTGCCCAGCAGAACCTTGTGGTACTCGCTGCTGGCTGCAGGGGGCGCCAGAGAACACACATAAGATGTGCCATCAAGGCGCACAGCTCAAGGCCTACATCCTGCTTCACAATGATGTCATGCCTACCAGGGAAACGGGACACACTTAAATTAAAACTTAACAAGCTGGGGCAATTTTGGGTGCGTACCCTGTGCGTGTCTGATGTAATAAATTGGGGAGTGATTTCGGGTGCGTAGACTGTGCGTGTCTGATATAATAAATTGGGGAGTGATTTGGGGGGCGTACCCTGTGCGTGTCTGATGTAATAAATTGGGGAGTGATTTGGGGGGCGTACCCTGTGCGTGTCTGATGTAATAAATTGGGGAGTGATTTGGGGGGCGTACCCTGTGCGTGTCTGATGTAATAAATTGGGGAGTGATTTGGGGGGCGTACCCTGTGCGTGTCTGATGTAATAAACTGGGGAGTGTTTTGGGGGGCGTACCCTGTGCGTGTCTGATGTAATAAATTGGGGAGTGATTTGGGGGTGCGTACCCTGTGCCTGTCTGATGTAATAAATTGGGGAGTGATTTGGGGGGCGTACCCTGTGCCTGTCTGA
>CM077294.1:2498790-2546290 GCA_039654925.1 Anguilla pacifica
GAGACTGGCTGCAGCTGTGCCAACGAGGACTAGCTGCAGCTGTGCCCACAGAGACTGGCTCTATCTGTGCCCACAGAGGCTGGCTCTATCTGTACCCACAGAGACTGGCAGCTCTGTGCCAACAGCGACTGGCTGCACCTGTGCCAGCAGAGTCTGGCTGTAGCTGTAGAGCAGCCTCCAGTCCTCAGCTGATACAGGAAACATCACAGGCGTGTGCCTGATTGGCATCAGAAAGGCGTTTGGACCAACACAACACACACAACGGCTCTGATGAAGTCAGCCATAGGAGAAAAAACCTGGCCAGTGTACTCCCACCAGGAGAGGAGTCTCCACACCTTACAGATTACATACATTGCATATAACGTCCGGCCACAGACTCCCTACCGAACCCTCATGGACCCCCCTGTGGTCCCCTGTAGAAAACCCAAGGCCTGCACTTTGAGCATGGCCCATCATAGGAAGGGGGGGGTGGACTTCCGAATGTGAGCCAACAGTTTCTGAACTGAAAGCGGTCTCCTAATCTTTTTTTATTATAATGCAAAGACAGCTAAAGTTAATTTAAAAGTGGCGACAGACACACACAGTTTCAACTTAGCGAACATTACTGAAGATGATAAATATGTCACCGCAGCACCAAAACTGAGGTGCAAGCACAATCGATCAAAGAGGGAGAATGAAACCCAGAGACACAAGCGCAAGACTACGATAACCTCACTTCAGGACACCGAGTTCTCTCGCTGACTGTGCAAACACCAAGTCACCACAACCGCACGTACTTCCCCATCAGAATGAGCAGTCCTTCCCACCTGTTACACGTGGGGGCGGGGGCGGGGGGGGGGGTGCTCTCCTTCTCGCAAACGGGTCACAGAGAAGGCTCAAAACAAAGAGAGCCAATGGCGCACTGTGGTTTACGGTCATGGAAAGGTAGCATGTAAGAACGGTCTGTAATCACATGCTCTTAATCCGTTTCTCCACCCAATGACGGAGGAGTTTAATAAACAACGGAGCCAGATGGGCAGAGACGCTGCACTAAAGCTACCAACAGCAACAGCCTTTATTCACATTTTACACTTCAGCCCTTCAGCGAACACACACACAGCTTACAGTCTTTACACACACTCCATTCATACAGCTGGGGGTTCAGTGAAGCGATTCGGGTTAAGTACCTCACTCAAGAGTAAAACAGTAGCCCCCTCCACCTGGGAACCAAGCTGATAACTTCATAGCTGCCAGCCCTGTGCTCATCTGTTTTAAAAGCTCAGCTGAGCTATTCCCCATGGAGAGCAGCGTAGGGGCAGTTAGCATCCCAGCTGCCCTCACCGTCACCCTCCAGCACGTCTGCAGCAGCCCAAAGAGGGCTGAGCAGCTACGAACAGCGCGCTAAGAACAACAACCCGCTCTGCTAACTGCAGCTGCTCGCTAACAGTAGCAGCCCGCTAACGGCAGCGACCGCGCTAATGATAGCAGCCCGCGCCGCTAACAACAGCTGCCCGCTAACGGCAGCGGCCGCGCTAATGATAGCAGCCCGCGCCGCTAACAACACCTGCCCGCTAACGGCAGCAGCCGCGCTAATGATAGCAGCTCACTCTCACAATGGCAGCAGCCCGCTAACTACAACAGCTCGCTCTCCTAGCAACCGCAGCCCACTCTCCTAGCGACCGCAGCCCGCTCTCCTAGCGACCGCAGCCCGCTCTCCTAGCGACCGCAGCCCGCTCTCCTAGCGACCGCAGCTCGCTCTCCTAGCGACCGCAGCCCGCTCTCCTAGCGACCGCAGCCCGCTCTCCTAGCGACCGCAGCCCGCTCTCCTAGCGACCGCAGCCCGCTCTCCTAGCGACCGCAGCCCGCTCTCCTAGCGACCGCAGCCCGCTCTCCTAGCGACCGTAGCCCGCTCTCCTAGCGACCGCAGCCCGCTCTCCTAGTGACCGCAGCCCGCTCTCCTAGCGACCGCAGCTCGCTCTCCTAGTGACCGCAGCCCGCTCTCCTAGCGACCGCAGCTCGCTCTCCTAGCGACAGCCACTAACAGTAGCAGCCTGCGGAGGCCCTGGGAAAATGAGCTGGAGAGCAGAGGAGCCCTGGGAACGATCGACGCCCTCACCCTCACCCTCACAGGCAGCCGCAGTGCTCTCCACACACAGGTGTGTGTGAGTGTGTGTGTGTGTGTGTGTGTGGGTGTGTGTGAGTGTGTGTGTGTGTGTGGGTGTGTGTGAGTGTGAGTGTGTGTGTGAGTGTGTGTGTGTGTGTGTGAGAGTGTGTGTGTGTGAGTGTGTGCGTGTGTGTGTGAGTGTGTGTGTGTGTGTGTGTGAGAGTGTGTGTGTGTGAGTGTGTGCGTGTGTGTGTGAGTGTGTGTGTGTGTGTGTGTGAGAGTGTGTGTGTGTGAGTGTGTGCGTGTGTGTGTGTGTAAGTGAAAGGATGAGCGCTCGCGTGTTTTAAAGGACCGTGTGGCCGCAGACCTGTGAACGAGGGGTTGCTGTGCTTCCAGAGCAACAATCAAACACCTTTTTCAGAAAGAGTGAAGAACCCGGAGGAACCCCACGCAGACTCCCACAACAGAACCCGGAGGAACCCCACGCAGACTCCCACAACAGAACCCGGAGGAACCCCACGCAGACTCCCACAACAGAACCCGGAGGAACCCCACGCAGACTCCCACAACAGAACCCGGAGGAACCCCACGCAGACTCCCACAACAGAACCCGGAGGAACCCCACGCAGACTCCCACAACAGAACCCGGAGGAACCCCACGCAGACACCCACAACAGAACCCGGAGGAACCCCACGCAGACTCCCACAACAGAACCCGGAGCCACGCAGACTCCCACAACAGAACCCGGAGGAACCCCACGCAGACTCCCACAACAGAACCCGGAGGAACCCCACGCAGACTCCCACAACAGAACCCGGAGGAACCCCACGGGAACAAGCAAAGTCCACACAGGAGGGCCCGGCCGGGATTTCGAACCCAGGACCTTCTTGCTGCTACCGTGCTATGCCTCCCGCCACCCGCCCCCCCCCCCACCCCACCCAAAATGATAAGTTACATGACCAACCAGCATGCACATCCACTCACCAGGTAGCCACCCAGTCCACGCCCCACGCCGGCCTGCTATATTCACAGGTGTGAATCCACGGGGAAGTGAATATTCAAAACCCCAAAATGAGGCCAGCTTCATGCTGCAGAAAGGAGGGCGCGATGCTTATTTTCATCCTGCCATTATAATAAATTTGTGTATTACAGCACTTCCTATCCCCCTGCTAATCAGCCTTGGGACCTGACCTTTCCAGGTGCTAAAAACAGACTAATGCGTTTGCACCGATTGTCACCTGCTAATATTTCAAAGCACTCCAGAGAAAGGGGGTCACACAGACCACGGTCTACATCTTCCCTCGCGGGAGGCATTCACAAGAGAGAGAACGGGGGCATCGTGCCCACAGAAGGATCTGGCACTCCTAGCCTTTCCGCTAGCTTACCGCCCGTTTCTGGAGACGTTTTAAAACCGCTTCATAGTGACAGTTGAGAAATGAACTATCGTGAAGCAGGTTTCAATCAGTACTCTGACCCCGTGGGAAACAGACCTGAGGCTCACCTCTCTACACAGTTCTCTTTCCTGGTGCGGAACAGTGACCCCTCTAATGAAAAAACGACCTGTGTATTGTAATCTGGGTTTTTGGGATTGGGGTCCTTTTCCATTTGACGGGGGCACATTCACCGAAAAGTGGTTTTCCGCACTGAAAGAGCTGAGAGGGACAGATGTTCAGGGACTGGTGTGAGAGACAGCAGGCCAACAAGCTGAAATCCCACAGAAACCACTGCTGCTGCACTGAATAAGCTAGCCACTTAGCTCAGCTTCGCCACATTTACACCCAGCAGTATCAATTAATCATAAAACATAAACAACAAGCCAAACAATTCCGCACAAAAGCGGTCCAAATGACCCATATTTTGGACCGCAACCGGTCCTCACTCTCCTGAGCCAACAGCTCAACGCCAGATGAATGCTGAACTGAACAGAATACGCACCACGTTTCTTCATAAAATGCAGAGCCAGGAGAATTCACACAGGCGCTTATGTTTGTGTAATCTGTCTAAACCACAGAAGTCAGCCTCGCGCTGGTTCTCCCTCTACAGCTTTATAAAGGGCTTTGTTTTTATCGCTGAAGACACACTGACACCTACAGAGAGGCGTCCCCAGCAGACACACTCAGGACCCTTCTGGAACCCAGACTGAAGACAACAAACAACATCTCCGCTTTATTTCTTCCACGGGGAGCGGACAGTGCGCCCTGTTGATACTTCACACGCGCGCCCTCACACCGAACTCGTTCAGTCCCCGCCCCACACGCCACCCGGTCCCAGCGCACCGGAGGGTTTTAGGACCGGACCGCACGTCTCCGGTTCACAGGCGAGGAGCGGTTCAGCGCTGTAGCCCTGCTGAGGGAGACACTGAACTGGGATTATTCTCCCAGCTGTCTGTCACACGAACGCCACGTCCATTGCCATGGGTATAGCAGCGAACAGCGGTGTACTATCGCCGCGATTCGCGCATTAGTGGTGCGTGTTCACACTATCTTGCACTCCCTCCTGTTCTGTATTACTGTCCTATGTATCAGTATTTGCTGTACTTGCTGTTTTTAACCCTTTTAACTTTTTTATTAAGCGACCTTGGGCTCTGAAAAAAAAGGCGCTACATAAATTTCGGAGTGCAGCACAGTGGGTAAGGAACTGGGCTTGTAACCGAAAGGTCGCAGGTTCGATTCCCGGGTAGGACACTGCCGTTGTACCCTTGAGCAAGGTACTTAACCGAAATTGCTTCAGTATGTATCCAGCTGCATAAATGGATACAATGTAAAATGCTGTGTAAAAGTTGTTTAAGTCGTTCTGGATAAGAGCGTCTGCTAAATGCCTGTAATGTAATGTAATTTCATTTATTATTATTATTTGTGTACTTAACTGACTTCAGACAGAGCAGGGAAAGGACAAACCACACAGAGGAAGTGTACAGACTGCAAATCTCTCAGGGACTGTATGTACTGTACTTTAAAAAGTACATAACAAAAATGCTGGCTACGTGCCAGACCCTCCAGCTGAGTGTAAAACAAAAGGACAAAGATTATGCAACAGTACACACGGCAGATACATATAAGAGAAGATGCACACGGAAAGGCCACGTAAACGACAGAGACCGGGGCCTGCTGGCCAGGCAAGAGGCGGAGGAAACCAGGGAGAGTTCAGATAAGGAAAAAAAGAACAAAAAAAAAATTCCCCCTAAACTCCATCACAGAGGCAGCCAGATCTTTTTTTTTTTTTTGGCCGGACTCTCAGCGACAGGGATCCACGCCCACATCACAAGTACATTCAGTCCTTTTTTTCACCCACAGCTCCTGGGACAGGTGCCAGGGAGCGCTGTTCTTTTTCAAAACCCTTTAAATCGCTCAGAGAGCGTTCCTCTGGCAGGGACCAGAGGAGGACGGGCAGGTCCACCGCCAAGGTGAGCGAAGAGGGGGGAAACGTAAGGCAGCCTCTGTCCCTGTCCTCACGCTAACCATGAGACACTCTTATTCATAACGTCTCGCACAGATTACAGCGTTTACTTTTCACAGCTGGATATTTACAGAAGCGTTTGAGGTCCAGCACCTTGCTCAAGGTTAAGTACCATGCCCAACCTGGGAACTCAACCCACAACGTTGGGAGCTGCACGCTCCCTAAGCAACAGGCTACACTGACAGCTGTTCTGCTCCTTGAAAGGCTTGCTCGAATTTAAAAGGGCAATTTCCCTCCTTAATTAAGAGGTCGATACTGGAACATGGAAAAACCAACATCAAGGGTAGCAGTGGTTCTGAGGATATGTTTACTCAATGTTCCCATTTGAACACAGTTTCGAAAACATACAGCCACAAAAGGACATCGGGCCCTCGAGGCCAGTAGTGCTGCTGGTTTTCATCCCCCCCCATCCTCTAATCAGAGACTGATTTAATTAAACCCGGGACACCAGGTGACTTAAATCTCTGGCCAATCAGTGGCATTCATTGATCAATGACCTGTCTGGTAGAAAGGAGAACAAGCAGCACTACTGGCTGCAGATTTCAGTACCCCTGCCGGTGGACCTTTTTAAAACGATGCCGCGAGCAACTGCTTATATGTACTCTCTGACCTCCACTGGCTGCACTGCTACAGCAAATGAAATTTTCGACTGATTCAAACAGCTCGAAAGAATTTTTGATCAATTCAGACAGACCAGCAAATTACAGCTCATTGAGGCCCCACCCCTAATGGGTTGATGAGGCCCCCACTGCCGTCTAGCCCAAAATGGATAAGTGAATACGTCACGCCGGGGGGCTGCAGCCACGATGTGTCCTCAATGTCGCGTGGAACTATTTTTACATTTTCAAAACAGCGACTTCAGTGTTTGAGCATGCGCAATGAGCACCCGCAGCCTGAAGAGCATCGTTTCATCATTCATAAGCTTTTATTTATAAGTAGTACACCGACACGGAGTCAGTCTTAGTTCAAATAAATGTGCCAACGTATAAGGTTACTAAACTGTATAAGGTTACTAAAGTGAAATAACTTTCAGATGATGCCAGATGCATCTTCGGACACGAAGTCAGAACAGAGTTGTCACTTCAAGGGTAGACTCATAAATTGGGAATGTTTACCTAAACTGTTCTTAAAACAACCTTTCCTTTAGCGTTGTTGCGCACCGCCGTCAGATGCAGTTAATGTTGCGCAACAGAGAGCGAAGTGAAAAGAACACAATGTACCCAGGGCACGTTAACCACAACTTCTTCCCCGAAATAGCTCTGTGCGCCAACAACTTCCTGATAAACTCAAAGCCGCTAGTTAGCTGACGCTGAAGTGATTTTTCTACAACTAGCACTAAACCCATAATACTACCGAGCAGTAACTTGACATACGTTTTTTCTGAAATGTATAAATATAATATTCCCTTCCACTACCGAGTTAAAAGTAAACTAATAAGTAACCAACTAGGCACGGTCAAGTAACTATATTTTAAGAAAATATCAACATACTTATCACAAGTGAAGTATGTGGTTACTTTCGTCACGAAAACTACTTTTAAATGGGGAATTCGCCCCAATAGAGTTCATTGCCAGAGTCCGGCCAGTTTCAATGGCTAACGTTGCATGCTGGATTTAACATAAACGTTACGGGTGAAAGCGTCACTTAAATCAACCAGCGTTACTGACAAGCAGGGGAGTTTGTAACAATAACAGCATCGTTACAGATATGAAAGATTAGCAATAAACGCTAGCACCCCCGCTACGGAAGATTTGAGCGACATTATTAGCAAACTCCAGGCTTGCTGACCTGCCCACACAGATGAACCAGTGGACGTAGCTTCAGCACATTGCTAGCCTGCTGGCAAACATAATAGAGCAAACTGGAAATTAAAATAGCGCATGTCGTGACTCGAATTTCATGCAGCTAATTTCGGTATCAACCCAGCACGTATTTGGTCTACTTGTGAAAGCCCTTTAAATACGTTTTTGCATTTCGAATATCAACCAGCTATGCAGCAAACATTAATGGTATCGATAGCTAACTACAATACGTACCACTCCCTTGACGATTCAGCGTCCGCGATCGTTTATATCCACAATCCAGTGTGTTATTACACAGGGACGGCCTTTAAACTGTACATAAAGTACAATATTCCTGTATTTAAAAGTTAGCCCAGTTTCTGTTGGCTATCCAAGTAACCTTAGTTAATGAACATTAACCTCTCGCAGGCACAGCGCTTCCACTACACGATGTGCAACGTGAGTGCAGGCATTCTGAACCACGCCCCTATATCACCGATTGGCTGACCGCAACTCCAGGGTTGCACATGAGTGGTCAGGGGGCGTGTTCATTTACATTCTGCAAACTGAAATGTTTCTCGAAATCTTCTCACGTGTATCGCAGTGTTACGTAACCGGGACACAATCCACACGGCGCATGCTCAAGAGGTTTGTAACGATTGAGAAAACGTGGTTTGGAGAGAAATCAAATGGCCCTGTGGATTAGGTTGAACGTCCCCGTTGCCAGTTGGTGAGAGCTGGTTGGCTGGCGTTTTATTAAATAAATGTTTTTTTTATTTAAAAAAAAAAAATATTAATGAAATTATACAAACTGTACTTCCATCCCCCGTCTCCAAATTGGTATTGTTTAGTGCTGGAGACCAATATAGGTTCAAGATGGTACAGTAAACAATTTGTAGTAACTTAATTCAGCCGTTGATCTACTTGCCTAAGTGAAGACGTGTTCGATTTGTTAAAAATAAAATCTGAAAAAGTCACAAGGTTTTTTAAAATTATGGTTTAGGGCAGGAGGGCCAAACGAACCAATACACCAAAAATAGCTAAATATTCCTCATGTAAAATCATTAATGTTCCTCTAATATTACTGTTAAGGTTGAGAGTTCATTTTGTGCTGGTTCCATCTTTTCCGTTACGAGTTCTATGTATCTAGTTTCCTCTGTCGTCTACTTCCATGGCAAAAATGAGTCCCCAGGCCAGTTGTGAGAAAACGTTTTCTGTGACTCAACCTAATATAACCATTTACGAGTTACCGCGAGTAGACTAAACGTAATATCAGCTGTAGGCCTGTCAGGGTTTTTCTGTTAAAAGGCAGATGGTACATTTTTCACAATAGATGCAGCGCATATAAACAGATCAACATTTTGGGTGTTTCTTCGTCGTAGGAGCTGTAACTTTTTGCAAACGTTCCCTCATTAACGCATATTCTTTGCAAAGGCATGACTCATGGACAGCGATGTTGTGCGAGCAATCGCAGACTGCTGAATAATTTAAAAATGCACGTTGTACAACGTACCCCGAAGGCCAGATCTTTTCGTTCCTCTCCTACTTAAATGTAAACACAAGTGCGAACATGTAAGAATGTTTTTCACCACTGCTGGATTTAAAACATTTAACTCATGAAAACTCTTCCTTTTCTTTGACAGTGTAGCCGTAATCAACGCATTGTAAATGTTCATAAATACTGGCACCCGAAGGAGAACTTAACTGGAACGATATATCAAACAGCGTAGCTCGGGTATTTCATAGAGCATCACAGTTCTTAGTCTGCTGTGGACAGGGTAATGTTATGGGTATGGAACTGGTCTTGTAACCTAAAGGTCACAGGTTGTATTCCCAGGTTGGACACTGTCGTTGTACCCTTGAGCAACGTACTTAATTGCTTCAGAAATATATGCAATGTAAATGCTATCAAAAAAAATGTGTACAAGTCACTGTGGATAGAGGCATCTGCTAAATGCCAGTAATGTAATGGTCATGTTTCAACATGTAAGCATTGCATTATTCTTTGCATTATTCTTCTTCGCACAGTAAAATAGCAAGGAAAATAGGTGCATGGTAATCACCAACTGGAGAAAATGAAGGTACATGCTGAGTGCTATAGCAAAATTAACATATTATTTAACCGATGCAGATAAATCCAGCGCACAGAGAACTTAAATGAACAGGTCTTTTAATTAATTTTATAAGAGCAAAAACAGGACAGGAATGAAAATGAAAAAGACTGTAGCCAATACAAGCAATAGGATATATATTCACAAACACATACCGTACAACTAAAGGATTGTACAAAAAAAAAACAATATAAACAAAGGAGGAAAAAAAAAAACATTTTGGTTGACCTTTTGACATTGAATGACCTTGGGCTCCAGTAACAGCCAGTGTTTTATACTTTCGGTTTACGTTTCTCCTAATCAATCACGTAAAGACATCCGCACTGCAAGGCATTAAACCAGGTCTGAGTTTATTGGCTGGAGAAAGTGCACGGGAGTACTGGGAACCAGGGGCATAAAGGACTAAGATGGAACCAGTCAACATCTGTAATAACAATATAAAAGAGCGTTTCAGAATAATGTTAAAATACACAGGGAAAAGGCATACATGTAATGTACATGTAGAGAACAGAATGGAAGGCAAAGCCGGTGCAAAGCTGGAGCACCTCTGTCTCTGAAGGAGGACCGGCCGGCTGCTCTCGTCCCAGACTGAGCTCTCGGGCAGCTGGCCTGTGGTCACTCTGCGCTTAGACTGAACGCACAGACACGGCCGTCCCGGAGAGCGGGTGCGCATGCGTCCTCTCCCCAATTCCCTCTCCCTTTATCTCTGACTGACTGACTGACAGGCTAACTGACTGCCTGACTGACAGACAGGATAACTGACTGACTGACAGACTGACTGATGCACTGACTGACAGACTGACTGACAGGATAACTGACTGGCTGACAGACTGACTGACAGGATAACTGACTGACTGACAGACTGACTGATGCACTGACTGACAGACTGACTGACAGGATAACTGACTGGCTGACAGACTGACTGACGCACTGACTGACAGACTGACTGACAGACTGACTGACGCACTGACTGACAGACTGACTGACAGGATAACTGACTGACTGACAGACTGACTGACAGGATAACTGACTGACTGACAGACGCACTGACTGACAGACCGACTGACAGGATAACTGACTGACGCGGTGACAGCATAGGGGTCACGCTGCTCCGGAAACATCAGCAAGACCAGCAGGCTCGGAAGATCAGGCCCGAAAAAATCACCTCTTTCAAAGTCACCAAGGCATCCTCTCATTACAGGCATTTTAGCAGACGCTCTTATACAGAGCGACTTACACAACTTTTTACACAGCAGTAGTGAAGCTAACTGAGGCCTGTCCAGCATCTTTACACATTTAGCACGTTAAGACTCAAGTTATTCGAATAATTAATGGATGCAGAACAGGGAGATATACAGGTGGATACAATTAAATAAAGATAAAGTTCTGCATAATACTGTGACGACAGCACTGAGGTGTACAGTATACCGCTGATAAGCTTCTGCAATGTGCATTCGTTTGGACACCCGTCTAGAGCATCAAGTCTCTTTGGCACTGGAGTTCAAGCTATTCTTTCAGACTTGTGGAATTATCATTTAGTTGAGGGGGGGGGGTTCCTTCCTGTGACATCATTACCCTGAAGGAGACTTCCATCACAGACGTAGTTAAAATATATCGTGTCCTTACAGCTTGAGTGACAGTTGAGGGGTCCAGGAGGGGTCGTGGGGGATTAAGACAATTCTAAGGGTCCTGACTGACTAGGGTAACCCTAAAAAAATATTGGAATATAGGATTTTCTGTGAGATCTTGTCATGGGGCCCAAAATCCCCGGTGGCACCCCCTGGTGACACTTAAAGGTTTCACAATCTTATTTAAAACATTATGACCTAAACATAAACAAATATTCAGGTCACATGGCCCGGCGTTTTAAAAATGACTCTGCACAATGCAAATCAGAAAATGGACACACTCGTTTGAGGTTCTATCTGAAAGCCTTCCTTGTGGAAGTGAACAATTAAGGATTACAGCAATTAGAATAATTAGTGTATTACAATTATATCTGTCAAATCTATCACCCAAAATATTTCTATTTAATTGTTTTTAAATGTGGAAACGATTTTAAAAGGGAGTGTTCCCCCCTTTTTCATATAAAGACCATGCCTAATACAGTATATATAATACAGTAAAAAATATTTAGCTGACAATTTCATTCTGTCATTTCTGCATGTTTATGTTTTCTTGACCATTAATGTCACCAGTAAATATTTTAGACTGGTAGGATGAAAAAACAGTAGCAAAAAAAGACAACAAAAAAAAACAACAACAAAAAAACAGGCACTTCTTGAATTAGGCCACATCAATTATTGAAGATAAAATTAAAATGGCAGGTCGGGGTTTGGCACGGTCTGCGATGGAAACGTGTTCCTCCAGCCCTTCTTCTCTGTGCTTTGCTTTATGACTGACTCCAAACTAAACAGACAAAAAAAAAAAAGTGATAAGGGTTAGTTTAGTGCGGGGCTGCCCAACCCAGCTCCTGGAGATCTACCGTCCCGTAGGATTTCACTCCAACCCTAACAAAGCTCACCTCACTCAACAGCTAGAGCAGGGCTGCCCAACCCTGCTCCTGGAGATCTACCGTCCTGTAGGATTTCACTCCAACCCTAACAAAGCCACACCTCACTCAACAGCTAGAGACCGTGTTGATCTGATAATAATTAGCAGAATGAGGTGTGCCAAACTGGAGTAGACATGAACCTCGGGGGCGGCAGAGCTCTGGGAACAGGGTTGGGCTGCCCTGGTTTAGAAGAAACCCTGTCCTATATTTAGTAAACAATATTTCATATTTATTTATGCTCTATCTGTTTTTGTATGTTTTTGTTGAGTTGTCGTTTTATTTAGGGTGAGGCCATGTATAAGGCCCTTGGGTTTCTTGCCTCTCCCTGCACTATTCCACTGTTTTTTTTTAAATCTCTTCTGTTGCTGTTTTACATTTTAATTGTGCTAAATGAAATCGAATCAGAATTAAATCAAGAAGACGAGAGCCCAGAAGCTAACCTCCCTCCTGCTGAGCTGTGCGTGCTCCAGGGGAACGTCAGCATCAGGGCAGGCCCCCTGAGCACCATGGACTCAGTCACCTGCCGTGGCTGCAAGCTTCAGAGTGCTCAGCACGCTCAGCGCAGTCCGGCGCCTATGACCACGCCGTGCTCCGGGCGGCCTCGCGGACCACAGGGTGGGGGAGGGGCCGGGAGCGTAATAGGCTCACCGGGCCCTTAGTCTCTCCCCCATGACCGCCAACAGCACGCAAAGTGCACGGCACTGCCATTCATGTATGTTCTCCAGGGTAAGCTGAATCCTCTTAAACCTGGAGGCGAGTGGGTTCATTCCACTCTGTGCATTCTACTCTGTGCATTCTATTCACTTGATGCTGTTTACTCTGTAAGAAAAATGCTAATTACCCAGACGGACACTTACTGATGATGATGATGATGATGATGAGAACAACAGCAATCAAAATGGCCCACATCTGCAGACAGGACAGGACAGGACAGATTATCAGTGTAACATTTTCAGAGTCACATAAAGCAGTGATGCATGAATAAAGCAGTGATGTGCTGCCAAATCCATGTTTACAGTACAGCCCATAATCATCTGCACTGAGAGGGCAGCCAGAGACAGTGGAGATTTTGCTGGGGAAAAAAAAAAACACGGAAAGGGCAATTTAAAACTCATTAAATCCATGCACCGTCAGGGGACTCCAAGGTCATATGCCAAATTCTTGAAGGAGAACACCGGATATTAGATTTGGCACCGGTTTTGTAAGAAGTACACGATGCTCCTTCCTACACCAACATTTCCAGAGCCTGAAGCCGCGAGAAGCACATGACCACAGCCATTCTGCAGCCGTGGCACTTCATTCAGAGCCAACTCTGAATCGACCGTTAATGATTGACAGCAGAGTGTAGGCCTTTGCCAGATGAAAGCTTTTTGGCGCTGAAATTTACAGGCAAAAATGTGCTGAGCTTGGCTGGCTGCAATGTGCAGAAAGTTTCCTGGCTTTTAGGTACACTGTGCTGTGCATGTGATCTTTTTATATTTCACTTCATTTTTGGTATAACTTGGGCAAAAGTGTTCGTAGCTTGTTTAGTCCTCCTGCATTCTACCGTGTATAAAAAAATCACAGAA
Source organism: Anguilla pacifica (assembly GCA_039654925.1). Classification (NCBI taxonomy): domain Eukaryota; kingdom Metazoa; phylum Chordata; class Actinopteri; order Anguilliformes; family Anguillidae; genus Anguilla; species Anguilla pacifica. The sequence continues at coordinate 2,512,345 of CM077294.1, forward strand.
TTCTACCATTACCGTTCTCACAATTAAAGTACAAATAAATAAAAGGACTTCAAAGCATCTTATTAAAATTGTACAAAAATGCCCGTCTTCATAGAGATACAGCAGGCTACAGTATACAATAAGCCTTTTGTTATGCTAACTGCTGACATTCAAGGAGCATGAATCATGAAATGACCTTAGTTTGCAGGCAGTGGGGAAAAGTGTGAAAAGGAAAACTCGTGCTTTCCTTGGAGAGCTTAACCTTTTAAGGGGTGAGATCACCAGTACGTGATTAGAGTGTTCTTAACATTCTAGAACATTCTAATGCTGATGTCACAATCACGGCCGGCAACAATGACTTGGAATTTTTAAACGGTTAATGTTGATGGCATGCAACTCTATCTGCCTCCCCCGCCCGCCCCCCCGCTGTGCGAAAGGTGCGTTCTGAGACGCTGCTGGTTACACGTGCACGCTCGCGTGCCACAGCTGGGCTCCAGGTAGAGCCGCCGCCCTGCCAGCCACCCAAACACACCTCCTCAGACGTGCTGCACGTGTGCACCCTGCATTTCTTACTAGGAGCTTGTTTTTGTTGTACTAGGAGCTGGTGCTCCTAGTACAACAAAAAGTACAGGGCAGCTGCAGTACTGCTGGGTGCTGTAACTCTGTATTACCCTATAATATAATATGTTACGTGCACTATGACTGAATGCCAACACAACCCAAGCAGGGATAGTAGGTGGACTCACTGTTTCAGACATGGAACAGACTGGGATCTGAAGGTAGTTTTCTCTCTTTTTTATATTTGGAGGTTTCTATGGCCGCAGTGTTTCCTTCTGATTGGATCTGAGTGAATGGCGCTTCTCTCTCCTTCTTATACTTTGTTTCAGGTTGTAAAAACTCCCCACCGAGATGAAAGACATAAGCAGTGGACTGCCACACTGGAGCAGAGCCACACCAGTGTGAGAGGGGTACCCCAGATTGAGGGACAGGGGTACCCCAGTTAGGCCTGCACTGTAGCAGAACCACACCAGTGTGAGAGGGCTACCCCAGATTGAGGGACAGGGGTACCCCAGTTAGGCCTGCACTGGAGCAGAACCACACCAGTGTGAGAGGGCTACCCCAGATTGAGGGACAGGGGTACCCCAGTTAGGCCTACACTGGAGCAGAACCACACCAGTGTGAGAGGGGTACCCCAGATTGAGGGACAGGGGTACCCCAGTTAGGCCAACACTGGAGCAGAACCACACCAGTGTGAGAGGGGTACCCCAGATTGAGGGACAGGGGTACCCCAGTTAGGCCTACACTGGAGCAGAACCACACCAGTGTGAGAGGGGTACCCCAGATTGAGGGACAGGGGTACCCCAGTTAGGCCTACACTGGAGCAGAACCACACCAGTGTGAGTGGGGTACCCCAGATTGAGAAACAGGGGTACCCCAGTTAGGCCTACACTGGAGCAGAACCACACCAGTGTGAGTGGGGTACCCCAGATTGAGGGACAGGGGTACCCCAGTTAGGCCAACACTGGAGCAGAACCACACCAGTGTGAGAGGGGTACCCCAGATTGAGGGACAGGGGTACCCCAGTTAGGCCTACACTGGAGCAGAACCACACCAGTGTGAGAGGGGTACCCCAGATTGAGGGACAGGGGTACCCCAGTTAGGCCTACACTGGAGCAGAACCACACCAGTGTGAGTGGGGTACCCCACATTGAGGGACAGGGGTACCCCAGTTAGGCCAACACTGGAGCAGAACCACACCAGTGTGAGAGGGGTACCCCAGATTGAGGGACAGGGGTACCCCAGTTAGGCCTACACTGGAGCAGAACCACACCAGTGTGAGAGGGGTACCCCAGATTGAGGGACAGGGGTACCCCAGTTAGGCCTACACTGGAGCAGAACCACACCAGTGTGAGTGGGGTACCCCACATTGAGGGACAGGGGTACCCCAGTTAGGCCAACACTGGAGCAGAACCACACCAGTGTGAGAGGGCTACCCCAGATTGAGGGACAGGGGTACCCCAGTTAGGCCTACACTGGAGCAGAACCACACCAGTGTGAGAGGGGTACCCCAGATTGAGGGACAGGGGTACCCCAGTTAGGCCTACACTGGAGCAGAACCACACCAGTGTGAGAGGGGTACCCCAGATTGAGGGACAGGGGTACCCCAGTTAGGCCTACACTGGAGCAGAACCACACCAGTGTGAGAGGGGTACCCCAGATTGAGGGACAGGGGTACCCCAGTTAGGCCTACACTGGAGCAGAACCACACCAGTGTGAGAGGGGTACCCCAGATTGAGGGACAGGGGTACCCCAGTTAGGCCTACACTGGAGCAGAACCACACCAGTGTGAGTGGGGTACCCCAGATTGAGGGACAGGGGTACCCCAGTTAGGCCTACACTGGAGCAGAACCACACCAGTGTGAGAGGGGTACCCCAGATTGAGGGACAGGGGTACCCCAGTTAGGCCTACACTGGAGCAGAACCACACCAGTGTGAGTGGGGTACCCCAGATTGAGGGACAGGGGTACCCCAGTTAGGCCAACACTGGAGCAGAACCACACCAGTGTGAGAGGGCTACCCCAGATTGAGGGACAGGGGTACCCCAGTTAGGCCTACACTGGAGCAGAACCACACCAGTGTGAGAGGGGTACCCCAGATTGAGGGACAGGGGTACCCCAGTTAGGCCTACACTGGAGCAGAACCACACCAGTGTGAGAGGGGTACCCCAGATTGAGGGACAGGGGTACCCCAGTTAGGCCTACACTGGAGCAGAACCACACCAGTGTGAGAGGGGTACCCCAGATTGAGGGACAGGGGTACCCCAGTTAGGCCTACACTGGAGCAGAACCACACCAGTGTGAGAGGGGTACCCCAGATTGAGGGACAGGGGTACCCCAGTTAGGCCAACACTGGAGCAGAGCCACACCAGTGTGAGTGGGGTACCCCAGATTGAGGGACAGGGGTACCCCAGTTAGGCCAACGCTGGAGCAGAACCACACCAGTGTGAGAGGGCTACCCCAGATTGAGGGACAGGGGTACCCCAGTTTGGCCATGTATTTAAAAAAATACACATACGGAAAGGACTGTCTGATCCCCTTAAAAAAAAAACAATCACAAAAACAAACAAACAAAAAAAAAAAACACGCTACCCGGCTATGTCCTGCCATAGGGGTTGGTTGTGTACCTGTCACACGCACAAAAACACACACACACACACACACACACGCGCGTGGGTACGCACACACACATGCACGTGTGCACACACACACACACACACACACACACACACACGTGTACATGCACACACGCACAGTTTGCATTGAGGAGGAGCACAATGTTATGTGGGGACATTCCTCTCCACAGAACCTCCGCAGATCAGGTTACACAGGAATTCACCCTGAACAATGGCCCGAGTCAGGCTGCTGAACATTCAGTACTTTAATCACAGGCTGTCATTAAATTAAACGGAGATGTGTTCTGAACAACACGCTTCCGTCACCATTCCAAACACCAGGCTTCAAAGCTGAGCCACAGTTACGGAGGATTATGTAGCCTGTCAGTCTGTGACAACCCAGCAAAAGCAAAGACCTACATACAAATGATAGCGCAAAGTACTATGCAGTATCATCATCAAGCTAATTATACTAATCCCATAAAAAGATATTTATCCTAAAAAAAGATGACCTCAGTTATGTTACATGCCACCCTACACCAATAAATGATTGCACGCACGCACGCACTCACTCACTCACTCACACGCTCACACGCACGCACGCACACACGCACGCACACACACACGCTCACTCACTCACTAACACACACTCACTCACTCAGACTCGCACTCACTAACACACTCACACTCGCACACACACTCACTCACTCACACACACACTCACACACAGGCGCACACACACACGCTCACTCACTCAGACTCGCACTCACTAACACACTCACTCACACGCACATACACACACACTCACTCACTCAGACTCGCACTCACTAACACACTCACTCACTCACTCAGACTCGCACACACTCTTTCACACACACACACACACACACACACACAGACACTCAGACTCACACTCACTAATACACACACACACACACACACACACACACACACTCACTCACACATGCCTGCTGTGGAAATCCATCAGCAGCCACTCAGAGTGATCCATGGTCCCACCCACAATTGTGCATGAGCGACCGGCTCCTCCCACAGCAGCGGCACATGACCATCACCTCCTGCAGCTAACTGAACTTCCACAGGTGAAGGGTCTTGTGTTTGCGGTTTCCAGCGCGACAGCTCTTGCGCCCCCCCCCCCAGAGCCGTAGCTTCCCTCCAGTGCCATGACACCCCCCCCCCTCCCCATGGCACATCCCACCCCTGCCTGAGCCACGTGTCCCCCCCCCCCCCCCCAGCACCGTACCTTGCAGTTCTTCCACCAGTACTTCCTCTTCAGCTTGGCGGCGTTGGTCTCGAACTGGGAGGCTCCGGCCTGCAGGGCCTCGGCCCGGTCGTCCAGCTCCGACAGCTTCTGGTCCCGCTCCAGAACCTTCCCCACGTTCACCCGCATGATGTCCACCACCTGAGATGGGACAGGAGCAGAGACGCATCACACCAGCGCGGCGTCCGCCACGGAGACACATCGCACGCACCTGCTCACGATCTCACACAAAACTGACGGGACAGACATGCTAATCATCTGCAGCGTGTAATCCACTGCATAGTGTGTAATCCACAGCATAATGTGTAATCCACTGCATAGTGTGTAATCCACAGCATAATGTGTAATCCACTGCATAGTGTGTAATTCACTGCATAGTGTGTAATCCAAAGCATAATGTGTAATCCACAGCATAGTGTGTAATCCACTGCATAGTGTGTAATCCACAGCATAATGTGTAATCCACTGCAGTGTGTAATCCCTGCATATTGTGTAATCCACTGCACAGTGTGTAATCCAATGCATAGTGTAATCCACTGCTGTGTGTAATCCCTGCATAGTGTGTAATCCACTGCATAATGTGTAATCCACTGCATAGTGTGTAATCCACTGCATAGTGTGTAATCCACTGCACAGTGTGTAATCCAATGCATAGTGTAATCCACTGCAGTGTGTAATCCCTGCATAGTGTGTAATCCACTGCATAGTGTGTAATCTATTGCATAATGTGTAATCCACTGCATAGTGTGTAATCTATTGCATAATGTGTAATCCACTGCAGTGTGTAATCCCTGCATAGTGTGTAATCTATTGCATAATGTGTAATCCCTGCACAGTGTGTAATCCCTGCATAGTGTGTAATCTATTGCATAATGTGTAATCCACTGCACAGTGTGTAATTCTAGTTTAGTGAGGGCTTTGCTTATTCCCCCAAGGGAAAATAAAAGGGAATTTTTATCCTGGGCTGGAGCACCACTTACAGTAGGATGGAACAAGACAGGCTGGGGAGATGAAGTCATGCACAACATCATTTTTTTTGGCAAGGAGTCATGAGAAGATACTCTGTGCCTAAGATAGGTATCCTATCCTGACATAGGTTTCAAAATTGAAATCACTTCCATATATCAAAGATCTTCATACGTTTGATATACTGTGATATAAATTTCGTAAGTTTATATCAGTGAAGATGCAAATTTGAAATACATACATACCGTGTTTTAAAATAACATTTCCTCAATTAGTTCAATATGCCTAAAATAATAAAATAAGATACAAAATAGTCAACATTGCGTTTACGAGATAATTTCAATCTCGGTCACGTGATACAGTCAACCCCGCAAAACCGACCTCAATAAGACCAGACTGCAAAATCGATATGCTTCCTGAAAAGCCGGATAAAAATAAACAGGGCAGTTGGAGCGATTTCAGTAAGTGAATAGGCTTAATTGAATTCATTCAACAAACCAAACCGTTTATTTTCACTTTGTCTTGTTTTCACAGCGTGGCGAAAATTGTCAATCAATCACAACTGAATCATGCACAAAAAGCACAAACAGCCAATGGACGCACTGCACTCGCTTAAAAGTTGGCACTTTACCAGCCTGTGAATCGCGACTAGTAATTTACATTAACATTTAAAAGGGGGCGTCGGGTAATCTGGTAGGCCTGGGTAGGAAACAGTTATGCAGGAGTTTACTGCAATTTAATTTTGTGAAACACGACAGGCACGCGCTCAGAAGCGTCTTTTGTATTGCATCCCGACATTCCATGCAATACTTTCTCTCGTGCCTAGTGACAGCCCTAATCAGCTGGCAGTGGGCGCGGGACTCGTTTGCTGCGCAGAATCATCGCCTTGCTTCCGAGGGGAGAGACCATGAGAGCGGACCCAGGAAAGGTGATTGAGCGACGCCCAGTGGTTGGGAAACGGTATGCAAGAGCTATGCAAGCCCATTTCACAATTTATTATTATTATTATTATTATTATTATTATTATTATTAAGTGGCCCGCTAATTAATAAAAAAAAACAATGTATAGGTGTAATTCATCATAAGGTGTCATGTCTGTTTTGCAACACAAGCCGATTCTCGTTTCCCCTGTGACCTCACAATGCAACGCAACATCTGCGTTTATTTCTGCCCGGCCGCCACAGACCGGTATCTCATAGCAACAGAATATGACAGGCGCAAGACTAGGCTCAATCTGTGTCCGTGAAACTGGTCTGACTTAAGCTTTTATACAAACTTTGCGCTTAGTTCCTTTTAAAACTAACACTTCGTTATCTGTTAAAATAGCCATCAGTGGTGCTGGATCATCGAACACCCAGATATAGTTTAACATCAACAGCCCAAATGATACATGTCAAAAGTTCTACAGTCATAACGGACCCTGCAAAGACTGGACTAATGAATAAACCTGAGGTAATACTGTGCATGCTGTGAAAGACACAGAATCGTAAGCGGGGGTCCTGATAAAAGGGAATGATGGACAGAACACCGTAGGGAAGGTAGGAGTGGCTCTGGGCTGCAGCTCAGATCTGAGCTCTTACCTCATCGCCTCATCCACCTGGTTCTGCGGCTCGAACCTGAGCTCTTACCTCATCCACCTGGTTCTGCGTCTGCTGCAGCTTCCTGCTGCCGTCCGCTCCCCTGGATCCTTCCGGAACAGACGACCTGCCAATCAAACTCACAGCCTCAACCGTTTGACTTCACCATCAAACACTGGATTTACAGCACCCTCCATAACGTTTGGGACAAATATATTTCCCCTTGATTTGGCTCTGTGCTCCACAATTTTTGACTTGTATTCAAACAATTATAAGGTGTAAGAGAACTTGCAGTATACAGTCTTGATTCTAGGCTTTAGATTGCCTTTGGAGTCTGCTGTTGGTGTTTGTCAACATGAGGACCAAAGTTGTGTCAATGAAAGTCAAGGAAGCCATTATGAGACATGAGAAGAGAAAACCAACCAAAACTGTACGCTAACCAAAATCGACTGTTTGGAACATCGACGAAAGAGAGCACTGGTGAGCTCAGTATTTGCAAAGGGCCTGGTAGGCCACAAAAGAACTCTACAGTTGATGATGGAAGAATTCTCATCATAATGAAGGAAAACCCCCAAACATATCCGAAACACTCTTCAGGAGGCAGGCGTGGATGTGTCCGTGACTATTGCTTACAGAAGACTTCACAAACTGAACTACAGAGACTACATTGCAAGATAGAATCCAATAGTTAACTGCAAAAATAGGATGGCCAGGTTAGATCTTCCTAAGAATAACCTAAAAGAGCCAGTAAAAGTGCTGTAATTTCCATATGGTGAAACCAAAATGTCTAAAAATACACTTAAATTAGAGCTGAGAATATGCACTTTAACCTCATATGAATAATTCGATTGCAAATCACAAATTACTAAATTTAGCTCTGTAGCCTACTCTACTCATTGTAGAGTACAGAGCTAAATCAAGAAAAAAATACGTCTTTGTCCCAAACGTTATGGTGGGCACTGTAAACCATTTATGGCCTCAATGACTAATCAAATTAGACGAGCGAAAGAAGACAGTGCGTTCTGACTGGACAATTTTGATTTAATAAGACCGCAGATCTGGTCCATAACTGCTTTCATAACCCACCATTACCACTGCGAATGTCTCGGTCTTGGTAGACGTTCGAGGCCCAGAAAACAGTCAAAGCCTTTCTGCGACAGATCGAGTCTGTTGCATTAAGTAGGAATTTATTTTGCGAAAAAATCATGGCACCCTTACATTGCAGATGCTGTAAGATATTAGAATTCCAAAAGTATGTCCTCATATCACGCACTGTTCTAACCAGAAGAATCATTGCTATTCTTTTTTTTTTTTTTTTTGCTTGGGGAGGAGGGAATTGTGGAGTGAAGATTTCCATATCCGGTAACGTTACACAAGGCATTTGGAACAAATAGTACAGATACTATACAATATCGACTTATTTCACTCATTATGACAGGTCAGGTACAACAAACAAGTCAAACATAAGATAATCAATGTAACGTCGAGTGATTATTAACCTAACGACATTACGTTGTACTCCCATACTTGCAGTTAGTTGCTGCGAAGTCTGCTCGCTAACTAGCCAACTTCATAAACACTGGTAACTTCATAACTTACAGCACTTAACAACACTAGTTTTCGTTTTAGTTGTTTTTTCGTAGTGCAAACAGGCTAGTTTGCTCGGAATTCTGGAACTGAACATCGTGGATGACAGAAAAATAAAGTTTGCTAGTGAGACAGCTGGCGTTACACATGAACGGAGGAAATCAGCACTGACGTTAGCTTAACTAATAAAAGTTCACTATTTTTCTAAATTAGGCTAATTTAACTAAGAACAAGCGAGCGAACTTGTTTTTTTTTTTTTGCGACCAAGACACAGGTAATCGTAAAAGGCCTAGGCTACGTGTTCCCTATGAACTACGGGACAATTTCTCAAAATCCCCGGTGATCTCCGGATCCAGGACTGAGTTCATCCCGGAGCCACTCCTATAGTTTAGGCGTAGCGTTAGCCACTAACATTTCTCAAGTAGCTAGATAACTTAGCTACAACCTACTTTTTTGTCGAGTAAACTGCGTGGGCTAACGTCAACCTATATCAAAAAAGACGGGTGAATACTTACATGTTTCTGGTTCAATGGAAGAATAATAACCCAAGAGAAGCTGACGAACTAGCTAAAGGCGATGCCAACAAACTCACCAACCTTTTCCTACCTCGGAGCAAAGTATTAAAGACACAGTACACACACAGTGCTGAACACTGCGGTTTTAACGGGGGAAAGCACGCCAATTACACCAGAGTAACATTTCAGACCAACGTTGAAATGAAAGAGTAGAAAAAAGAGTAGAAAAAACAAGAGGTAGCTTGGGAAACCTACTGTATTAACCAAATAAATCGGTTACACAGACGTAAATGGATAATGTTAAACGAATAACCAAACAAATGGGTTGGCCTAGGAGTGATAAAGGCTAGAATGTAACTATGGTATTTTTGAATCCATGAAATAAAATTTCAAATGATTTCTTGAATCGGCCAAATTGAAATGGAAGTGGTTGTTATACGTCACTGGTTTGTATGATAGCAGCTTCTGTGTCAGAATTGATCTTGCGGTGTGTTGTTATAACAGTGGTGTCGCACTCACCGTATAAAAAACAACATTTCATTTATGGACCTTTAGCCCTGTCACCTTGTCAAATATTTGATTTTCATAAAGACGGGGGGGGGGGGGGGAATGACAGTACTGTCAAACGTACCTCTGCCTGTCAGTGACCATGGAGACCAGATCATAATGACGGAATAAAACCACAGTGTAACTCTTTTAAAATTTTCTTCGTTTTTTTCTTTTTTATTATTTTACAGCAGAAAGAATATAAAGCATTCAGAAAACATCTTCCATATTTGAAGGGCAATTCAAAACGTTTTGCATGGCTTCAGCAGCTGATATTTTTATTTTTTTTTAAACATCCATCGAGTCAGTGACATTTTTACATGCACAATTACAAAAAATAAAACTTACAAAGGAAAAGGGGGAGTAGGGATATGGAGGGGAGAGAGAGAGAAAATTGCTCTTAAAAGAAAATCAGAACTGAACAAAGAGGGCCATACAGTGGGGGAGGGAGGGGAGGGAGACAGAGAGGAGAGGAGAGGAAAAAGAGATCTAACACTAGTTTTATTTTCATGCAAAGTGTTGGGGGCCCACTAGCTTGGAAAAAAAAGCAGGGCCGTTTTTTTTTGTTCTTTTTCTTGATTTGGAAATGATGAAAACGTGCAGGTCAAGGGTGTCTCATCACTGTCTACACCTGTTTTACACCTGTTTTACACCTGTCCGCCCGTCTTGCAATACTGGCAATTGCATAAGAGTAAGTCAACTATATGTGTCCAATTGTTCCTCTTTTTGTCTCAATTAGATCAACACTTAAATAAAAATTAAAAAGGAAGAAAAAATAATGTTTATTGCTCTGTGTTCACAAGTGGAAAGTCGTTTTACGGTTGAATTTCTGCCCTGTTTTCCTGAATTTCCTACCTCTGTGTTGGGGGGAGCAGGAAGGAAGAGAAGAGAAAAGCAAAGGTAATCTCGCAGAAAGAACCACACTACTGACCACACTGAAGTACCTGCCCTGCAGAACCACACAATGACCGTGTCTACGCAAAGGGAGCCTGCTACATTTTACACGATTTGACTTTACACATAATAATAATAACAATAATATTAATATAATTAATTATTCAACTCAAACATGAAAAACAGCCTGGCTGTTGTTTATGGAAACATATTTTTAAAAATCCTCTTCAATCACAAGACGGGTAGCCATTTTATACGTTTATCACAGTTAACGCTTTAAAATCTTTTTAAAAAATAGATTAAAAATGGGTCAAATGTAGCCTAGCCTTATAGGTGCATGTGCTATAGTCAATTAAAGCAGTACATTCAGATAACAGAACTGTGAAACTAGTAAACGTCCACAGTGAAATTAAGTAGAATTCATGTGTTAACTTTTACTTCATCCAGAGATAAGATGTTCACAAATAATGCGCATCCTGCCCAAACTTACATGCGGCATGTCTGAACCAATCACAGATGCGCGTGTGTGTGTGTGTTGTGTGAAAGAGTGAAGGAACAGAACTGCCATTTTGTTTGAATGGAACCACTGAACCTTACCATTCAAACTCCAACTGTCAACTGCTCCACAGAGAGGAGAGAGAGTGGGACAGGAGCATGCCTGCTTTCTCATCACCGGTTTATGTGATCGCTTCAGTGGATTTTAACGGCTCCCTCTGCAGAATCCCTTTAATAGACATCAGGTCATTTTGTGGTGAAACAGTTCAGTTCAGTCCTTAGATATTAATCGTAATAATAAGAAATATATCCAGAACCCATTCAGTATAACAGTACACTGTTTATGGACACCCTTTTTGAGTTTCGTGCTCGAAGGGGGGCCTACACTGGGTCAAACCCCTCTTTCAACCCCTCTACAGAGTTTTCACCCCCCCAGGGTTTTCTCCACAGAGTTTCCACCCCCCCAGGGGTCCTGTTTAGCCTCCTGCTCCACATTTTTGGCACCCTGAGTAGAAGATACGAAAGGGAGGATATCGGTCCCTAAGGTTGCAGAAGCATACGAGACTGCATTTCTACCTGCATATGCTGAGACAAAATTCTGACATCTCTAGATACTGCTCTTGTTCAGCGGAGAAGTGAGATAGATAGAGAGAGTGTGTGTGAGTAAGCGTGTGTGTGTGTGTGTGTGTGTGTGTGTGTGTGCGCATGCTTGCTTGCACAAGTGCTTGGTACAACGCTGAAGGTATTAGGTCAGGAAAGTTGAAAGAAAACTATGATGAATAATACTAAATTTAAAAAAAAATGAACAAACAGATCAGACAGAACTTCTTAGGAATTTGTACGTTTTCTTACAAAATTCATGCTGCCCCCAGCAACTTGGTTGTAATACACATACAACAGCTTATTATTTCTCTTTGATCAGGTCTTGCATTTGCGCATAGAATAAAAAAAAAAACCCAGCAGCCCTCCAACCTTTCCAAGGTTCCGTGACACTTTAAACCAACCTTCTGTTTTACAGAACAGTAAGTCATGACAAGTCTAATCTGACTACCAATACTAGAAAAATAAGCATGCTTTAGGGTGGTGGTTCCATCACCCTGTTATCTATATATTACCCATGCAAGCATAATGACGCCATCTTGGGTCCCCACAGCAGTGCAATAGCTGACATCCTAGGCCACCACTGGATCGTCGAATGCAAGGCAATGATCACGGGAGTGACTCTGTGATCCTGTGTGATCCATTCTTGGTTCAGCAGGCAGATCCGATCCGAAAAAAGATTCTTCTCAGGATTCCAGAATTTTGGTGCCATTCCGGAGTCTTTTGAATTCCATTTACATTAAGGACAAATACATACATAAATAAATAAATAAATAAATAAATACAAGGATAACTTAATCCCAGCAGAATCACTGGAAACAGAAGAATTACACCAAGTTTAGAAGTTACATTGTGTTACTGTCAGTCCAGGTAATGATTTGCCCTCTTAATTCAACCACTCTTACAAAAGAAAAATGGAGTTTGCAAACTCATCTTTTTCCCCCCTTTTAGCACATCAAATGTTTCCTGATATTGGCTTGCCACGGTTAGGTACGGTTAGGCACTTTCTACATAAACACTCTGAATCCAAAGTTAACATGTCAAGCCTGTGCAATAGAAAACAAACAAACAAGAAGAAAACATGTAGTCCCGGACACAGGACGATAGCACATACACAATAACACTGTGAAGAAAGGCCCACTCAAACAAAGGGGGGAATAAAATCATAAAAATAAAAAATATCCCTTTTGTCACGTGTTCCCAGCTGATGAAATTAAGTTTTTATACCGTGTGGCGCCATGGTTCAAGCGCTCTGACCAACACTCCCTTTCTAACGCTGGTTCTTACACGAGCCTTACACTTCCACTTCAGATTAAATACCTCCCCGGAAACAGCAGAGACATTTCACTCACCTTACTCGCCTTTACCTGTGCTTGAGAATGTGCCCTTTTTTTCCCCCTGCACACTCCCTTACCTCCATAATGCACGTGCGAGCGAGCGTGCGAAACCAAACACACACACGCACACCGTTCTTACGCGACGCCACAGTTTTAGCACCTAAAAGAATTTTGAGACGTCGCTAAACAGAAATTCGAGACCCAATAACCAATGAACAAATTCAGAACAGCTTGAAACCCCTTTCTTTAGCTTTCCTTTGGTTTTTTGATTAGTTTTGTTTTTTTGTTTTTTTTTTATGACAAAGAATTTAGCTTATTCCTGGAGACATGGCAGTCTTGCTCAGTGTCGAAAATTTCCAAACCAACAGCGAGATCTTTGTACACAGCCCCAGCTTGAAAAATCAATGTTATATTAAAAATAAAAGATAAAAATCTTCATCTACCTCATGAGAGAACCTCTTTGCCCCCGGTCTACTGTGTGATCTAAACCAGTGCAAATAATTTAATCAGCACCACATTATATCTAGATCCTGCCCCTCAGCTGCTCTAGCAAACAACGAGGCTTCCAGCAACAAAGCTCCCATTCACAAAAACCTCCAAAATTAACAAACAGAACAAAACAGCACCTAGTCACCACTGCCACTACCTTTCTCTATGCGTTTTTCAAACCCATTTTGGTGCGTTTATATGGGTGTTATACATCAACATTTCAGTTTGTACGTTTTTGTTAAACTACTTAACAAGTTCTCCATATTGTCCGTGTTGTGCAATGGCAAAATTGCTGAGTCTATTGTCAGACAGCAGTGACCAGAAAATAAATGAGAGAGACTAGTCTTTTTAAACAATTTCTCCTGCATTCAAGATTGGAGATCTTTCGGAGTATGCTGATTGGTAGTGGTGTGGAAAATGCAAGTATACTTTGTTGTATCATGATTATCTGCTCTGCAAAGATCACTAACGAATTCTCCTGTTAAGCAATATAGCATTCACAATACTTGGCACCATCGGCAAAAAGATAAAATTCTTGGAGCCCCAAAACAAAAAAACTAACAACAGAAAAAAATGTAAACACAACCTTTTTTTGTCTTAAGATATCTGCCTTTTTTTTAAAACTCTAAATACAGTATGTTTTTTTTGTTTGTTTTTGCAGGTAAGGTCATGCTTTAGCAAAATGTTCTTTTCAAGAACATTTAAAATAAAATACTCTTATAGTGAAATAGTTAGAATCATTTTACAGATCATAGCCACTAATGCGTATTTTTTTTGTACTGTATCGTTGCTCATGTCATAAAACATCATGCACATAGCTCGTTTTTTTAAATCCCCAGTATTTACACTATATACAAACAATACAACCATACTTCTAGGGCATTCAAACAAAACTATACAAATATTCTGGTTTGTCTCGCACCAAGATATTTCCCCCTTATTTAATGAATAAAATAATATATTGTTAAATACAATCCCCTTCCAATTAATGTTTCCCCCCCCCCCCAAATACCTTCAACCTTCTTTATATACACACACCTCTAAATAGCCAAAAATATGGATTTGTCTACTTCCACTTCGGAAAAAGCTCAGGGACCCAAAAGAGAATCTCTAAGAAGTCAAGGCAATGTATGTGACTATCCCTTCAAAAGCATTTCATAGCTTCTAAAGTTGATAAAAACAGAACAATAACCCTCATCGGTATATAAACACAAAAAACCTTTCAAACCGATAAATAAATGCAGAAATAATAATAATAATAATAATAATAATAATAATAAAAATATATATAATAATTAAAATAATAATAATGGTTGTTACTTTGTTATTAAATATGACTAGTTATGAAGGTATGACTTGGGGTAGGGGAGGCACGTGGGCACTACATTAACATGAAAACAAATGTAAAACACATATATAATTTTTAAGCACGCAAGAGACAACTTTGCTCAGTCATGCATTTTTTTCCTGATAAAATTTTAAACCACAAGACTCATAGGAAGCAGGCTAGCCATTTAAAAGCCACATGAAAATGAGTGGTTAAATACATTCAGGTAAAAAAAAAAACTAAAATAAATGTAACAAAATTAAAGTAACTGTGCTTATAAACAAATAAAAAACAAAACAATAATAAAAAAATAAAAAACAAACAGTGACCCATTTGGGCCTTCCCTCCCCTGATATCATCCCTGCATGAAAATATATCAAAATAAGAGTCTTTTTCTTTTTTTACCCAAACCCATTTGTAGTCCACGTACCTGCCCTACATTCATAGGTAGCCCCACCTCTTTTAACCCAATGACATGACAGAGGGGAGCTTCACGGGGAAAAAACTGCGATGATGGTGCACTTGCCTGGCTCCAGATGACAACGTACATGCAGATGGGAAAAGCGGGTTACGTAGCATTTTCTGTTTTTTGGTTGATGTGTTTTTTTTTTTTTTTAAATTCTTCTTCCTGAAAATGGGTGCCACTTTTATTTTGCTTTCCCAAAACAGAAGCAGAATCCCAACATGATGATTCCACATTCGGCCTTTGACCTATGACATCATCTTCCTTGATCCAGCCGAGGACTGAGAAATCAGCCCAAAGTATGTTTTTCTTTTTCTTCCATTTTTGTAATGTTTCTTATAAATGATCCCAAAAAAGGAAAATATAAATCCATGAAAAAGTGCAAGAACAAAAATGCCATGAAGCCCCCCCCCCCCCACGTTGGTACTCACTCCCCCTGATAGTTTTAATTCTGCTGCTCTTTCCAGTTTCACCCTTAAAGAAACCCAAGAAGAATAAAGGAATACAAAATAAAAATGCTTTTGTACATGTCACAGCAGAAGTAGAACCAGTTGTGGAAAGGGGAGCGCAGTAATAATAGTTTTCACTGAACATCTTTTGGAAGGGGGGTTGTTTTTCTTCCTCTTCTAACATGTAAAAAAGAAAGACAGAAAGAAGGAGTCTGGAGAATGATGTCACATTGTTAGGAGGGTCGTCTGGACGTTCTCATGTTCCCTGGCCCTTCTCAATTCTTTCACTCTGAAAGACAGGAACAGAGCACATGTAAAACACATGTCCTCACAAAGCAGGTACAGCAGCTGACCTCTAAACACAGGTCCTCACAAAGCAGGTACAGCAGCTGACCACAAAACACAGGTCCTCACAAAGCCGGTACAGCAGCTGACCTCTAAACACAGGTCCTCACAAAGCCGGTACAGCAGCTGACCTCTAAACACACGTCCTCACAAAGCAGGTACAGCAGCTGACCTCTAAACACACGTCCTCACAAAGCAGGTACAGCAGCTGACCACAAAACACACGTCCTCACAAAGCAGGTACAGCAGCTGACCACAAAACACAGGTCCTCACAAAGCAGGTACAGCAGCTGACCACAAAACACAGGTCCTCACAAAGCCGGTACAGCAGCTGACCACAAAACACAGGTCCTCACAAAGCAGGTACAGCAGCTGACCTCTAAACACAGGTCCTCACAAAGCAGGTACAGCAGCTGACCACAAAACACACGTCCTCACAAAGCAGGTACAGCAGCTGACCACAAAACACACGTCCTCACAAAGCAGGTACAGCAGCTGACCTCTAAACACAGGTCCTCACAAAGCCGGTACAGCAGCTGACCACAAAACACAGGTCCTCACAAAGCCGGTACAGCAGCTGACCTCTAAACACAGGTCCTCACAAAGCAGGTACAGCAGCTGACCTCTAAACACAGGTCCTCACAAAGCAGGTACAGCAGCTGACCTCTAAACACAGGTCCTCACAAAGCAGGTACAGCAGCTGACCACAAAACACAGGTCCTCACAAAGCAGGTACAGCAGCTGACCTCTAAACACAGGTCCTCACAAAGCAGGTACAGCAGCTGACCTCTAAACACAGGTCCTCACAAAGCAGGTACAGCAGCTGACCTCTAAACACAGGTCCTCACAATGCAGGTACAGCAGCTGACCTCCAAACACAGGTCCTCACAATGCAGGTACAGCAGCTGACCACAAAACACACGTCCTCACAAAGCAGGTACAGCAGCTGACCTCTAAACACATGTCCTCACAAAGCAGGTACAGCAGCTGACCTCTAAACACAGGTCCTCACAAAGCAGGTACAGCAGCTGACCACAAAACACACGTCCTCACAATGCAGGTACAGCAGCTGACCTCTAAACACAGGTCCTCACAAAGCAGGTACAGCAGCTGACCTCTAAACACACGTCCTCACAAAGCAGGTACAGCAGCTGATCTCTCTCCAGACTCAGATGAGTCAGATGGCAGGAGAAGCCAAACTTAGGGTGACACACAGGAACGCTGGCCAATGACAGCGTGCCTTTATTGAAATTCCACGCTCAGGGCGGACCTAATCTGAATAAAATGCACGCTGATTAATCAGCAAAAACGTGCACCTCCATGAGAGCTCTTCAGCTGTTGAGCAGATCAAGCCTTCAGAAACAACACTGTGCTGTGCAGACATACAGCAGCTACACGAATGCAAATATTGTACCAACAGTAATGTGTCCCCCCCCCCCCCCCCCCCCGACACACACACACACTTTTAGTTCAAAATATAGTACGTAGTTCTGGACTGGACCAGCAAACTCAATGTGAATTTACATGAAACCTGAACGGGCTGATTCTGCATCTCTATTGCAGCAGAGATCCTTCAGGAGCCCTGAGTGACATCACATGGTGGATTTTTGCTCTAGCCAATCAGCGACGGCCGGGACCGGATTTCAGTTGTAGACCAGGAGTGAAGAAATAAGGGGGCGGGCAACTGTGACATCACCATAACAAAGGAACTCTCCCAATCATCATCTTCACATGTTTCTATTGTCAAATGATACAACAATGTTAACACCGATTGGAGGATACTACTTCCTGCTAATACTACACAGGGAGTTAAGGAAGTATGTCCAGATATATTCACCAATCACCATTGGTATTTTTCCACTGGTCGTTAGCAACAGAACCTGTGATTGGTGGGGGTCCTTTCTGTTTTATATTGGTAAGCTGATGTCACAACTGCCTTCTCCCTACATTTATAGCAGTGGGCCTAATATCATGTTTTTGCCCCTACCCTGCTTCAGGTTTAAAAGAAAATGGGGAGGGACTAGGGGCTGGGGGGGGGGGGGGGGGGGGGCTGGTGACCCAAGACAAAACAAGAATGAAACACATGAACTGCAAAATATTAATTGTTCCACACGGGAAGTGACATCACTCTGAGCATGCCTAGAAGTAAAGAAGCAAAGTTCCTATTTGGCATCAGTCATGCAACAAAGTGAACAGCATCCAACATTAGCGTAGTCTCCAAATGTGCATGATCAACGACCGAGAGATAGCTTGATCGTGTCTTGGAGGGAAAAAGTGCTTGTTGAGAGTGGTGGAGTCATTTTCATTTGTGGACTGTGGATTAATTAGCTTCTGCCCTGCATCAGAGAGCTTGAGGCCTCTTGTGGATCTAGTCTGAAGCTGTCATGCAAGCAGGCATCAAGCAACAATGAAATGAGAGAGAAAGGAGAGAGAGAGAGAGAGAGAAAGAGAGAGGGAGGGGCATAAACTAAGTTGCTGAGGGTGCACTCACCCGCTTGAACAGTCTATGGTCCATCAAAGGGCTTGGCATTAACAGTAAAATCACAAACAACTATTAGCACATGGCAGGAGCTGCTACTTTGGGAAAGTATGCTTCAGGGGAAATGTGGGAACCAAACAATTGTGATGCATATTTACATACCTGTGATTATTTTACACATATATGATGAACACACAGGTGGGAACTACAAACTATGTGAACTATGAGGTGGGACTCAGGCAGTAGCACGCAGCGGCCAGAAGGGGGCGGTGTAGGCGGGCTCACCTGTGGCGGCAGCGGCGCAGGAACCTCATGATCTTGCGGGCGGCCTGGTCCTGCTTCTTGGTGAGCAGACTGCTTCTGAAACAGAGCAGGGGAGCAGAGCACAGCCCTCTTCAATCACATGATTCATAACATGGGGTCTGGGTGAAACACAGCCGACCCTTCACCCTGGCCACTTATTCATTTTTACAGGATACTCTAGAGACGTGTTTTGTGCGTCTGTACTGTGCGGAGACTGCGATAAGAGTTCACTTGGGAGGCTGTATGTTGCAGTGAAAGCAGAGGAACCCGATGCAGGTTTTAGGGCATGCAGATATCCATACTGCAGACAGCAGTGATCCGTACATCACAGTCAAAGCTGTAGTATCTGACTGGGGTAAATGCATGTGAGCTCCTGCACCGTACGTTGTCGCAGTGAACGCAGCGGCTACCTGAGTTTGGGCTGCACCCGCGCAGCAGCTACCTGAGTTTGTGCTGCACCTGCGCAGCGGCTACCTGAGTTTGGGCTGCACCCGCGCAGCAGCTACCTGAGTTTGTGCTGCACCTGCGCAGCAGCTACCTGAGTTTGTGCTGCACCCACGCAGCGATGGCTACCTGAGTTTGTGCTGCACCCGCGCAGCGATGGCTACCTGAGTTTGTGCTGCACCCGCGCAGCGATGGCTACCTGAGTTTGTGCTGCACCCGCGCAGCGATGGCTGCAGCTACCTGAGTTTGTGCTGCACCCGCGCAGCGATGGCTGCAGCTACCTGAGTTTGTGCTGCACCTGCGCAGCGATGGCTGCAGCTACCTGAGTTTGTGCTGCACCCGCGCAGCGTGGCTGCAGCTACCTGAGTTTGTACTGCACCCGCGCAGCGTGGCTGCAGCTACCTGAGTTTGGGCTGCACCCGCGCAACGGCTACCTGAGTTTGTGCTGCACCCGCGCAGTGGCTACCTGAGTTTGTGCTGCACCCGCGCAACGGCTACCTGAGTTTGTGCTGCACCCGCGCAGCGATGGCTGCAGCTACCTGAGTTTGTGCTGCACCCGCGCAGCGTGGCTGCAGCTACCTGAGTTTGTACTGCACCTGCGCAGCGATGGCTGCAGCTACCTGAGTTTGTGCTGCACCCGCGCAGCGTGGCTGCAGCTACCTGAGTTTGGGCTGCACCCGCGCAGCGATGGCTGCAGCTACCTGAGTTTGTGCTGCACCCGCGCAGCGATGGCTGCAGCTACCTGAGTTTGTGCTGCACCCGCGCAGCGGTGGCTGCGGCCCTGCGGTGGTGCCCCGGCCGGCTGCACTCCCGGTAGCTGCGGTAGCGCTGCTGGATCAGCACGGCCGCTCGCCGGCTCTGCCGGAACTTCTTCTGCTCGTGGTAGCTGCGGAAACGGCTCTGGATCAGGATGGCGGCCTGCGTCATCTTCTTATAAAGTGCATACTGCAGACAGACACAGGACGTCAGTGGGGGAACACATCTGCAATAGTAACACACTCATAAACACACACACATATTCACACAGACACACATACACATGCATGCACACACGCACGCACACACACACACACACACATTCATGGAAATCATGTTACCTTCAAGGCTATCCATGTGAGCTGTTAGAAAAGAGAGAGAGAGAGAGAGAGAGAGAGAGAGAGAGAGAGAGAGAGAGATGAATCATGACAGGGTTTCCCCTTTTGGCAAATGCACTGTTTGCAAGTCACTTTGAATAAAAGCATTAGTCACACCATCAAGATCTGGACTTCGGTTGTATTTCAGTGCGACATGATCAGTCATCCTGAGGCCACACCCACTTCCCCTACCTGTTTGTACTTCCTGTAACAGCGCTGAACGAGGGCAGCTGCTACTTCCTGTTGTTCCCGCAGCGGTCGCCCCTGTGGGGGAGGGAAAAACGGGGGGGGGGAACCAGGGGAGAGAGAGAGAGGTGGAAAATTTGTTAGAGCTGGTTGGTTGGGATGGGGTGGTGGAGGGAGTGAGGGAGGGAAAGGAGAGGGGAGGGGAGAGACAGACAGATAGAGGGAGGAAAGAGAGGTGTGTTAGCTGTGTAATCAGCTGCTTTAATGAATTAAATTCAGTGAGTAACGGTGAAACCCAGCAGACACTGCGACCCCCCAGGATCAGGGGGGGACCCAGGGCTCTAGGCCTGCAGGAGCCCAGAGAGAGGCAGGGGGGTCGGGTCAAGCTGGATCAGATTGGGTGGGGTTGGGTCGGTGCAGGGTAGGATGGTTCAGGCTGTGTTGGGTCGGGGCAGATGGATTCAGGCCAGATCTGGCTGGGTTAGTTCAGGCCGGTTTGTGTCAGGTCGGATCAGGTTGGTTCAGATGGGGTTAGGTCAGGTTTGGGTCGGGGCGGGGCGGGGCGGGGTGAAGACGGAGCCGGGCGGGGGCGGGTCGGGTCGGGTCGGGGTGGGACGGGGCGGGGTGGAGGCGGAGCCGGGCGGGGGCGGTACCTTGTACTTGCGGAAGGCGGCCTGCACCAGCCGAGCAGCCTCGTACAGCTCCAGCTGCTCCGGGTCGGACAGGGACAGCTGGGCCAGCTCCCGCTCCACCCGGCTGCTGGAGGGGTGGAGGAGCTCGCCCCACTCGGACGGGGAGGGCAGGCCCGGCTCGGGAAGCGGGGACCCCCCCGGGCTGAGGCTGGGGGTGGAGGAGGGCGTCAGGGGTTCCGCGTATAAGGACCTGGGGGGGGGACAGAAGCACTCATCCAGAACCACTTACCCAAAGTACATTTTACACACACTACCTTTATACAGCTGGATATTTCCTGAAGCAATTCAGGTTAAGTACCCAGAAAGCACATACAGGCAGTAGCTGGGCTTCTCGTGACCTTTGACCTTAAAGCATTTGTTGATTTCTGTTAGTGGATTCCATTCAGCAGTGAGTCTGCAGCCTATCCACTGCACAAATGTTGTTTCCGTATGAAAGACTACAGAGTCACAAGAGAGGTGTGATACCTTCTGTCTACACCTGTGTTTAAATCTCCCTCACACCTAGCCTAGCCTAGCCTAGCCTGTGTCAGCGTACCGCAGGTGGATGATGTTGGGAAGGTGCTCTGTGTCTCCCAGGTAACTGGCCAGCCAGCTCATGGTGTTGCCGACTCCTGCGCTGTCCAGGGGTACCGTCTCCACGGCGACGATGTTCTCCCGCTTGATGCGTTCGGGTGTGGCCTCGATGATGTGCTCCGCCAGGGTCATCATGTTCACCTGAGGAGGGGAGAAACACACCTGAGCACCACACCTGAGCATTAACACCTGAACACCACACCTTAGCATTCACACCTTAGCATTCACATCTGAGCATTTACACCTGGGCACCACCCCTGAGCGTCACACCTGAACATCACACCTGTGCATTCATATCTGAGCGTCATACCTGAGCACCACACCTGAACATTCACACCTCAGCACCACACCTGAGCATTCACACCTCAGCATCACACCTCTGAGCATTAATACCTGAGCATCACACCTGAGCATTCACACCTCAGCATCACACCTCTGAGCATTAACACCTGAGCACCACACCTGAGCATCACACCTGAGCACCTGAGCAGAGCGTTGGGGCGTCTCACCTGCAGGTTGTCCATGTGCGTCAGGCACTCCTGGCTCTCCAGGTCCTCCCTGTAGGACAGCAGCATCTCCAGCGGGTCCTGTGGGTCCCGCGGACACAGCCGACTGACCAGGCTCCCCCCTTTCCCCTGCCCCCCAACACTCCCACCGCCCCCAACCCCCCCTCTCGCCCCCTTCCTCCCCGACGCCCACGCAGCATACTGCTCCCTGGACCCTCCCTTGGCCCCGCCCAGGCCTCGGACGGCCCCCGGTTTGGGCTGGGACCCCCCTCCGCCGACGCCCCCCTCCCCGGCGGCCCCCCTGTCCAGGCTGAGGGGCACGGACGCGGCCTTGTCCGGCCGTGACTGGCTCAGCTCGGGGTTAGGCTTGTGTTTCTTGGCCAGTGGGAGGTCCCTCTGACTCTCTGAGCTGTAGCAGCTGGACGGTTCCGACCTGGGTCTCCGCAAGTCTGCGCAAAGCATGATGGGAAGGAATTACAGCCCCATCGCTGCCCCGCCACTGCCAGCTACTCTAATTAGTGCCCACTGTCTGCTAGGGTTCTCTCCTCTAAAACCATCCCTCACTCAGAAGCCATCCCCCTCTCTAAACCCATCCAATAATAATAAACAATACTACTACCCCTAATACTAATAATAACATAAACAATACTACTACCCCCAGAGGTGGGTAGTAACGCGTTATATTTACTCCGTTACATTTACTTAAGTAACTTTTTGAATAAATTGTACTTGTAAGAGTAGTTTTAATGCAACATACTTTTCACTTTTACTCGAGTATATTTGTGAAGAAAAAATGTTACTTTTACTCCGTTATATTCGGCTACATTCCGCTCGTTACTTTTATTTTTAACCCATTTTTTATTCAATGCACGTTCTGTTCGGTTCATTCTCTCAGAGAGACTTCAGCCAAAGAGGTTGATTGGTCTTTGCTTTGGCTCTGTCATAGCCCCACATGACTCCGTTTCACCAATCAAACGTAGCCAGTCACATCACACAGGAGGATGAGTGGGCGACAACAATGGCTGAAACAACGGCGGGTGATTCGTAGGAGGCAGAACACCCCTGGCCACGTTCAAACTACGTTTTACTTACAGACTACCAAAAACAGTAGTTACATTATGCGCTGCCTTCTTTGTCTGCCTAGAAATGTGGACATTTCAGCCAACAAGAACTCAACTTCGAACTTGAGAAAATATGTGGCGGTAAGTTGTAGGTTAGTTTTGACTGTGGATAGCTAACTCTTTGGCTGAGTGGTTATTTATTGTCTTGGACAATCCGTTTGTGAAATATACGGGCATTTGTGATGCCTCGGTGTCTTCCAAAATAGCTGTGCGTAATACCACACGCGTTGTTTACCTCGTTGTCGCCCTTTTAGTACAGTCTGGCTTGATTGACAATTCATTTATTCAGTAGGTGAGAGTATAAGCTTTCTAACGATATATAGCATGTCTAATTTTGCTTTTGGAATAGCTTTTTTTAGGTCAGCGTAACCGAAATTTTTCTTATCATGGCATTCACTTATGCATTTACTCTGTGGTAGAGTAAAAGACGCAGCACGGAACGTGGTCAAGGTTTATTCGTAATTTCTTGGGAAATACTATTATTATTGAGGACTTCTGGGCATAGCTAAGCCGTATGTTTGCTGATAGACCTAGCTGACATCGTTTTCTGGAGCAAAACAGAAGCAGATTGAACTGCACTGTTGATTTACGGTCTCTGTCTCCATCTACTGAACACAGATAAGATTTCATCATTGCTAGGTAAGTAGGCTATTATTGCTCAAAATACTTCGGTTATATACGTTATTTTTTTAATTGAGTGTGTTTAAATAGGTTGCTGGTATTAATGTGGATATTTCACATTGTAATGTAAGCATCAGTTAGTAGTGTAATAGTTTTTGTAAAGCATGCAACAGTCGTGACGTGAGCGCCGGAACATTGCATAGCATACATAACGTTTGTTTACGCTAAACCGGAAGTTCTGCACATATTCCGTGCAAGGCATCATGGGACTTTGGAATATCGTGGAGAAGTGCATCATAAGGTACAATAATGGTGCTACAAAGCATTATGTTTCCCACGTATAAAGTTTCTGTTTGAATTTGAGCAGGCTCCTCTTTGTTGTGATGATGAGACTATTTTAATGGATAAATCCCTGTAGCCTCATTGATATTTTTTCTGTCAACGGAGGGTTCACCCCAACAAATTGACGGAGTATACAGACTTAATAGAGTCCAACAGAAAGCGAAAATCCTCCTCTTCTGACGAACCTCCTGTGTATTGTTTTATTTAAAGGGATATGATTTAGGCCATATTTGAATTTGCACATGGCTATTTTATATTTTGTTTATTTCTATTGGACAAGCATTTACAATTTTATATTTTGGACATTTAGATTTTTACGTTCATCTTGCTCTTCTTATTTCAACATTAAATCAGATTATATGAAGTAACTCAGTACTTGAGTAGTCTTTTTACGAGATACTTTCTTACTCTTACTCAAGTAATTATTTGGATGACTACTTTTACTTCTACTTGAGTCATTATTATTTTAAAGTAACAATACTTTTACTTGAGTACAGGTTTTAGCTACTCTACCCACCTCTGACTACCCCTAATACTAATAATAACATAAACAATACTACTACTAACATGAAAACTGCTACTACTACCACGACTACAACAACATTAACAATACTACAACTACTCCTGATAATACTACTACTAGTAATAATAATACTAATACTAAAAGTAATACTAATAATAATAATAATAATAATAATAACAGTACAGGAAGTCACGTCCTGCTCACCAGGGTTCTGGTTGGCGGTGGCGGTACCTTTCTGCCCGCTGGTCGCCATGGCGCCGTCGTTGGCCCACAGCACCATCCAGCTGTCGGAGGCTGGGGTGGCGGGGGGGTCCTGGGCGGGCGGCAGGGAGGCGGGGCCAGGCTGCTCCTCCCCCCTCTGCAGCTGCTCCAGGCACTCGGCCAGCTTGGTGTGGCCACGGGAGCGCGCGATGGCCAGGGGGAGGCGCCCCAGCGAGTCCGGGATGGCCAGGGCCCTCCGGTCCCACTGGAACAGGACCAGCGCCGCCTCCAGGTGTCCCAGCGCACACGCCCACATCTGCAGGGGGCGCAAGAGAGCGGCCTGACACACGCGCTACACACTTCCGTAACAAACTACACCCCCATAACACCCCCATAACACCCCCGTAACAAACTACACCCCCATAACACCCCCGTAACAAACTACACCCCCATAACACCCCCATAACAAACTACACTCCCCAACACTCCCATAACAAACTACACTCCCCAACACTCCCATAACAAACAAACACACACAGCTATGACCCCTGACCCCAGTGCTGTTGCCCCATCTCCCTCCTCTTACCAGTGGGGTGCAGGAGAAGTGGTCCACGTTGAGGGGATCTACCTCCACCTCAAACTTACAGTTATGACCCCTGAACCCTGACCCCAGTGCTGCTCCCCCATCATCTCTTACCAGTGGGGTGCAGGAGAAGTGGTCCACGTTGAGGGGGTCCACCTCCAGCTCCAGATCAATGCTGTCAGAGTGCTTTGAGCTGGGAGGGGAGAGAGGAGAACGTCAGACAGGCTACTGCACCCTCTCTGCTACTGTAGCCCAGTCTGCTACTGTAGTCCAGTCTGCTACTGCACCCTCTCTGCTACTGTAGCCCAGTCTGCTACTGTAGTCCAGTCTGCTACTGCACCCTCTCTGCTACTGTAGTCCACTCTGCTACTGTAGTCCACTCTGCTACTGTAGCCCAGTCTGCTACTGTAGCCCAGTCTGCTACTGCACCCTCTCTGCTACTGTAGCCCAGTCTGCTACTGTAGTCCAGTCTGCTACTGTAGCCCACTCTGCTACTGTAGTCCACTCTGCTACTGTAGCCCTCTCTGCTACTGTAGCCCAGTCTGCTACTGTAGTCCACTCTGCTACTGTAGCCCACTCTGCTACTGTAGTCCACTCTGCTACTGTAGCCCTCTCTGCTACTGTAGCCCAGTCTGCTACTGTAGTCCACTCTGCTACTGTAGCCCAGTCTGCTACTGTAGTCCACTCTGCTACTGTAGCCCACTCTGCTACTGTAGCCCTCTCTGCTACTGTAGCCCACTCTGCTACTGTAGCCCTCTCTGCTACTGTAGTCCACTCTGCTACTGTAGCCCAGTCTGCTACTGTAGTCCACTCTGCTACTGTAGCCCTCTCTGCTACTGTAGTCCACTCTGCTACTGCAGCCCACTCCGCTACTGTAGTCCACTCTGCTGTAACTACAGTGTGCTGCTGTAATCCTCAGCTACACTGGGTGCATGCACATGTACAAAGCACATGCACACACACACACACACACACACACACACACACAACAGAATAATCTCAGTACTGTATGTCACCCACACATTGTATGTGAAAAAAACACAAAAACGTTTATAGTGATTTTAAGCGGATTTTATGTATGTTCAATCACATATGCATGCATGTATTTTGGATACACTATGTCCCGAAGTGTATATTTTATATTTACAGTATGCTGTAAGGGTGCTGTGGTGTGATTGTCGTGATGTCACGCCCAATGTAACTGCATTCCCAGGGTGCATTGCTCACCGCCACTTGATGAGGGTCTTGATGAGCGTAGCGTAGCCCTGCCCGGCAGCCAGGTGCAGCAGGGTCATGCCCCGGAAGCTCTTGGAGTGGATCAGCTGCTTGGACTTGGCCCAGCAGGCCCGGTTCATCATCTTCTCACACACCACCACCACCCTGCCCTCGAACGAGCTGCTGGGCTGAGCCTGCCCCATCACACACTGAGACACGCGCACGCACACACACATGCACGCGCGCACGCAAACAAATACACACACACACACACACACGCAAACAAATACACACACACACACACACACGCAAACAAATACACACACACACACACATGCACGCGCGCACGCAAACAAATACACACACACACACACACACACACACACACATATACCCACGCAAACAAATACACACACACACACACACACACACACACACACATACCCACGCAAACAAATACACACACACACACACACACACACACCCACGTAAACAAATACACACACACACACACACACACACCCACGCAAACAAATACACACACACACACACACACACACACACATACCCACGCAAACAAATACACACACACACACACACACACACACATACCCACGCAAACAAATACACACACACACACACACACGCAAACAAATACACATACACACACAAAAGATCAGCTCTCTACAGCAACAAGATCGTTAACATCAGATGGCATGACAGATTGCATGATGTACTCCTGCTCGACTGCTGTAAGACCTGAGCAGTTTCATTATTTAACAATAAGCACACTTTATATTTACCATTACACATAAACATACTGTTACAAGTGTGCACAGACAACATACTTAACATATACAGCATATTTCAGAGCACGACTGTGCTGGGCACGTGCAGTTCTGCTGTACCTGTGAGTGGGTGTGGCTGTAGTTTTACCTGTGCCTGTGTGCTGTTGCCCCCAGTGCCTCCCCCTCCTCCTGTTCCAGCAGCTCCTCCACTTCCCTGCTGTTGGTGTCCGGCCATCTCTGCCATCCTGTGCTCCATCTGCTCCAGCCTCTCCAGGATGGACATTCTGAACTGGTTATCTGCAGCACAGCCAATAACAGAGACGGTCACTGTCAGTACAAGCCTGTAGGCTTATCTGAACCACAGCCAAAACCAGAGACTGTCAGTACACGTCCAGAGGGCTATCTGCAGCACAGCCCAATAACAGAGACTGTCAGTACATGTCTGTAGGTTATCTGCAAGGTAATAGCAGTGAGTCAGTACTCCTATCAGAACTCCACAGGTTCTACACGCAGCATTGTTTGGCAGATGATAAAACTACCTTGACAATTACCACAATAAAACCTGCCACAATAACAAAAATAAACTTTTGAGTCATTTTCAAAGACTTTCATTATTTTATATATTTATATGGGGGGTGGGGGAGGGGGTGCCGTTTCTAAAGTTATCCCACTCTAAAGTTAGCTGAAACCTAGCTACAGCAAATCAGCATCTCACTAATAGGACCTGTGAGACTGTTTCTGTAGCAACCTGCTGTTGAGCAGTAGCTAAGCAACCAACACTTAGCATTTGATGTAATATAATTAAACCGGTTGACCGGTCACCCTTGAAAGTGCTGGCTATTTTACCTTCAACACGTATCCCCACATTTTCCTCAAATTTTTCTTTTCTTAATTTGCTTTCGGAAATTTCTATTGTGAAGCACTCTGTGACAACACGTTTTCCGAACCTGAATGATGCTCCACAAAAAAGATAGTTGAACTGATTTAATTAGAAAAGATGCAGATTAGCATCACTAATCGAGGGTTCGTGTTACAGGTGACCTCGACCGGAAGAGCTCTTCCCCGCCCCACTCACAGGCAAGCATTTCCAGCCCACTGAACCCTTTCTCCGTTCACCTCATACTTTCCTGACGGGCAGCAAATTGGGAGGAAAGCTAAGCGTTGCCATTGCTACCGAAGCGCTCAGTGCGTGACGCATAACTACAAGCCGAGCGCGAGGAGAACTAATACGCGCGCGATCTGCGACCATTAAAGCGGGATAATTAGAATGTCAATCCGTCGGTCTCGCGCTGTCAATCTCCTTCCCTGTTACCTTACACTAAGATAGGCCACTGTGCCAGATAGGCTACAGCCGCACAATTATCCAGTTTATTTATTCATTAGTTCTTTTATTTAGTTTTCAATTTGAGAACAATTAGTCCATTCATAGCTCAAATCCAATTTGAAATCAAGAACATCGCACAAACATCATTCATATCCCAGAAAAAGTAGGCTACTCTCACCATGGTATAGGCTACTTGTATAATACAAGTACAGGCTATGAATCTCAGACAAACAAGTCTACTTTATACCCAACAACATTATTCTGAAGTTTTCTGCGTAGATAACAGAACTGTAACCAGCGTCGAAATTTAGATAAAAACGCGATGATCGAAAAAGGCCTCAGCCACTTTGAGAAAAAATATTTTTTTTATTCAAACAGACCTACATGGCTGATTTAAATATAGGCTACAAGACAAAACAATGTGTTTCGTCGGTTACCGTTGGAACCACAAAGGAAGTTATTCCACCATATTTCTCTTCGAAAACCGTCCAGGTAAATTTAATCGCTGTCCACGGTTCTGAAACTGAACTAAATTTAAGGCTTAGTGGAAATATTGACCGTGCATGTTCACAAATATAAACCACACCTAAAAAAATCTGACATGAAGCTTCATTACACGCTTTACATCGCCGTAGGCCAAGTAAGGTGTTAAATGTAACGGTGAATAAATTATTTAGCCTATATCAACGTTCATTTCAAAGACATCGGAAACAGATTAGCAATAAAATAGACAAACAAATAACACGTCAGAACCAATTAACACAAACTCGGGACAGTAAGCGGAGCTATACATTTAGGTGTGTAGTCAAATGCTCAACACTGTAGCATTCAGCTAATAAGTAAACCCCACACAGAACACTTCTCAACAAGTAGACTACAACACAAATTACCCGCTCGAGCGTGAACCACGCCACGTGCATCAGGCTACGGCGTAAAATGCAAAATAACAAAACTTTTACAGGTCCAACTTACTTTTATTCTCTTCTCAGTAAATAGTCAATACACAGCACACACATTCCGCCGTAACAAAAAAAAATCTTCCAGGCCACGTCTAACCTTCAAGTTTAACAGCATCTCAAGGGTCTTCTGCAAAGTTCTCACTTAAGTCGCGCATAAGCCTACCAGACGCGCGTTCAAGATGACGAACGTTCGTAGGCTATCGAACTAAGTTTGCGCCGAACAGAAAAATGTTTGAATATGCTCGCGAACGTTAGCTAACGCGCGCCGTCTTGAACGCACGTGAGGTATAACAACAAAACGTCGAAGTTCTTAACAATATAGAAAAACTATTAAGTGAGAAGAGGCAGCACTCAGCAGCAGTAAAACAAAGTGACATCAGAGGGAGAGAGAGAGATGCCTTCCCCACTGTAGGCTACTTGCTCAGTTTCCGCCCTCCCCACTCTGTTGTTTCTCTCCCTCCGTTTGAACGGTTTTCCGTTAACATCCGCGAGGGGGGTTACATCCTATGGCCTCCCTTTTTGGCAGCGTTTCCAGGCGGCCCACTCTGTGCCCTGGGGATCACACACTACCTTTCTTTTTTGTGAAGTGTGGTTATTCAACACCCCGTTGAAACAGAGACCACTGGCACGGGACAGGCCCAAACGGAGATGATGGAACTTAACAGCCAGCAACAGCTGCGTTTGTTGTGTGTGCGGTGAACTGCACCGATAAACCAAAAAGCGGACAAGTAAACAAATCATTTCGGCGAGGCAACGGTTGGGCACTCGCCACCGTGATGACTCGTTGCAGCAAAAATGGGAGACCAGAGTGGGAGGGGGCAAGACAGGATAGACAGGAAAGGGGGTGGGACCTACCATCCAGGGAGAGCCAGTCATGCTGAGAGGAGGGGAGAGAGGGCAGGGCGCGAGCCTTGTATTCAAACACCACCGAGCTGGAGATGATCTGATTACTGACGGCTACCTGCAGGGTCACCAGCCCTGTGTCATGGGCTGTGGGTGGGGAGGGAGGGAGGGAGGGAGGAAGAAAGAGGGAGTGGGGGGAGGGAGAGAGAGAGGGAGGGGGATAGGGGGATAGTGGGAGGGAAAGAGAGAGTGGGAGGAACAGAGGAAGGGAAGGAGAGTAGGAGGGGGAGGGAGGGATAGGAAAGGGGTGATATATAGATAGAGGGAGGGAGGGAAAGAGGGAGGAAAAAAGAGAGTGGGAGGGAGAGGGAGGGAGAGAGAGGGATAAAGAGGGGGAGATAGAGAGAGAGAGAGGGAGGGAGAGTGGGAGATAGAGAGGGTGGGTAGAAAGGGAAGGAGAGAGAGAGAAAGACAACTTAGTTCTTTGCTTGCGTATGCTTTGAGAAAACCATTTTCTGTGGTCCGATATAAAAGTGAACCAGCACCTATAGCTGTAATTAGTTGGAACTAACGCTCGCAAACACACAGGCCCACCAGGACCAGAGTTGCGTAACCCAGGGAAACTGCCTCCTTACCCGGGCAATAGCACCGCAGCACCCCAGGCTGGATCAGAGAGGCCGGCACGGAGATCTGGTCAAACAGGCAGCTGTAGGTGCTGCTGGTCTCCTGCCAGGGACCCGTGATCAGGACCTTCACCCCGCCCTGAAACGCAGGTAGAGCCGGGTCAGAGCTGCTGCCCCCTGCTGGTAGTACGCTGCAACGCACCGCACATTCACCACCAAGAGCACATCACCAGAATGTGTGCAGCAGTATCAAATCCCTGACTGTGTGTGTATGTGTGTGTGTGTGTGTGTGCGTGTGTCTGTGTGTGTGTGCCTGTGTCTGTGTGTGCATGTGTGTGTGTGTGCGTGTGTCTGTGTGTGTGTGTGTGTGTGTGTGTGCATGTGTGTGTGTGTGTGTGTGTGTGTCTGTGTCTGTGTGTGTACGTGTGTGTGTGTGTCTGTGTGTATGTGTGTGTGTGCGTGTGAGTGTGTGTGTGTGTGTGTGTGTACGTGTGTGTGTGTGTCTGTGTGTATGTGTGTGTGTGCGTGTGAGTGTGTGTGTGTGTGTGTGTGTGTGTGTGCGTGTGTGTGTCTGTACAGCTGGAAGTACCTTTTAAAATTAAAATGACTACAGAGTACAAATAAAGCTTGTACAAGAAAGCCTTGCGTACCTTTTGTAATTTAACAGGTGAGGTACTGCTATGTTCTGCTGCCCTCTAATGAAGCAGAATGTGAATAACACCCACAATTATTTTTTGGGCCTCAGCAGTTTGACGCTGACTCAGAGCTGCCATCTTGTGGTTATAAAATAAAACTGCAGCACATTAAGAGGGCCACTCTCTCCTCTTAAGTGGAAATCGTTCAGGCCTGTCCAGTTTAAGAGGCAATCTGAGGGCAGTTGCCAAGGTCAGACTTTCAGGTCTATAATAAAATAAAATGAACTGAAACATTTAATGGTGAGACAGCTGAAGTGTGAACAGCGGCCAAATAATGCATGCATAATTTTACTACAGACTCAACTGTAAAACAAAAAAAAGAAAAGATTTTCTGGTCTTCCTTGGCATTAAAACTCGGCAGGTTCCTGCTAATACTATAGTACACCATCTGCCTGACTGCTCATAAAGACTAATAATGCCTGCGCGTGTACTTTCACTGATTTTAATTTTTCATAAACCTTTATAGAACGATCAGATTATGAGCATAAGAACTGCTTTTGGCTCTTTGAATAGTACAGCCTTCTTCCTTCAGAAACACATTACATCTTTAATACTAACAACAGCAACCAAAACAGGATCAATAATAACACAACTGTAATAATAATAATGATAATTAACATCTTTGTCTTACACATTGAAAACAGAATGCAGCTACCAGCTGCCTAACACTAGCTACTGTCTTCATATTAATGGCAATAAAGTATAGTGTGTAAATAGTACCAGTCAAACATTCGACTACACCCCCGTAAAACTAGGTCTTTCATGATTATCTAGGCTTTGAATTGTATAAACTTGTCCATTAACAGTGAAAAGTTGTAATATTCCATATGTGTACTTATAATACACATGTAATAAGTAAATAATCATAAGTGAATTTCATCCCAAAAAAAAAAATAAATCTGTAATTATATAAACACATGAAAGCCAGTCTTATATGTAGTAATGAAGTCCAGCTGGTTTTATTAGCGTTTAACAGGCTCCACAGTGCTGTGCTGAGAGGGGAATGGGGGTGCTGGGGTGTCTGAATGTCAGGCTCTCACCTCAGGGTACGACCACTCCGGGGAGTAGTCCGTGACCATGAAGAGCCTCCCGGCAGCCTGGATCATTCCCAGAGTTCCCTGCGCCACCTCGGCCACGTGCATGTAGGCCAGCGAGCCGGCGTCCGTGCCGCCAGCCCCTCCCCCCGCCGTCCCGCCCGCCCCCCCCTGGCCCAGCGACTGGGGGCTGCAGCAGGGCTGGAGGCAGAGCTCGGAGGGGCTGTACCCCGTTTCCGGCTGGGGCGCCCCCTCCTCCTGGCCCTGCTGGGGGCCCTCGGCGGACCGCGGCTGCCCCTCCCCCGCGGGCGCGGCCACCAGCTGGTGCGCGTACATGGCCCCGCCCCCTCCCACGGAGGCCCCGCCCCCCTCCGCCGAGATGAAGTCGTTGATGAGGTCGGAGAACTGGTTGCCGAAGGAGATGTCGAAGTGGTCCAGGCTGATCTCCACGCCCCCGCTGGCCCCGCCTCCGGCCCCGCCCCCTGCCCCGCCCAGTCCCTGTGTGCCATAGAGCCCCTGCACAAGCCCTGCCCCTTGGAGGAGGGGCTGAAGCTGCTGCTGTTGCTGCTGGGGGGGGCCACTGCCAGTCCTGTTGGATGCCGTCCCGTTGTGCATGACCCCGCCCTCTACCGCCCCACCCCCTCCTGCCCCTCCTCCGCCCCCCCCTCCGCCATCGCTGCCCTGCTGCAGGTAGTGCTCCCCGCCCCCGTCACCCCCGCCGCCGGCCCCCCCGCAGGC
>CM077294.1:2551290-2566290 GCA_039654925.1 Anguilla pacifica
AGCGGCACCACACAGTCTATGAGAAGATCACAGATGAAATAATAAAGTGATTAGCTGACCGCCCCCCCCCCCCCAGAGACCGGCCTGCTCTGTTTCAGTCATGTCTGATAGACCAGAACTGTGATGGGGGGAGGATATCAGCACACAGGAAGTTTGAATGCCATGCTGGCAGTACATCCTGTCCTGCCTTTCCCTGTGGCCTATTAGCCCCACCCTCAACCCGCTACTGCCCTCTATTGCCCCTGACCCCCCTCTCCTTCCCCTGACCCCCTGTCCTGCCCCCACCTGCCCCTGACCTCCTTTATTGCCCCTGACCTGCCCCCTCCTGCCCTTGACCTCCTCAACTGCCCCTGACCCTCTCTCCTGACCCTCTCTCCTGCCCATGACCTCCTCTATTGCCCCTGAACCTGTATCTTGCTCCTGACCTCCACTATTGCCCCTCTACTGCCATCACTGACCCCTGACCCTGTCTCCTGCTCTCTCCTGCCCCTGTCCTGCCCCTGTCCTGCCCTGTCCCTTACCCAGGGTGCCCGTGCAGAGGCAGTTGTGGGTCCGGGGCGGCGGCTTGGTCTGGTGGCTGTCCAGAATCTGCTGCACCAGCTGCTCCACAGAGAAGCCAGTGCTGCTGTTGCCATTGCTGCAAGTCCACTTGATGCCATGAACTGCCGAGAGAGGGAGAGGGAGAGGGAGAGGGAGAGGGAGACACAGACGTCAGCCGCCGCCCCAACAGCCTACTGCCCCCCCCCTCCACCCCAGGCTCACTCACTGCACTCTGCACACCCCCCCCCCTCCACCCCAGGCTCACTCACTGCACTCTGCACACCCCCCCCCCACCTCCACCCCAGGCTCACTCACTGCACTCTGCACCCCCCCCTCCCCACTGACTCCACCCACAGCTCCACCCCCCACTCCTCCTCTCCCCCCTACACCCCACCACCCCAGCCAATCAGTGCCTGTAAGGGAGGAAATTAGCCAGAATGGACATCACATCACACACAGTAGTGCCATTGGCAACCTTGGCAACAGAGGAGTCAGTGGAGGGCCTGTGGTTACAACAGTGAGACACCTGCTGGTCGGCTGGAGGTACTGCTGCTGCTAAGCTGAAGGTGGCATTCCAATGTGGCCCGAGACATTTCAGCATTTTTAGTGATCTTGCTCTGTTTGTGCCTGGGTCACGTGATGCTGTCTTTCATGGCATGAATATGTCTTGTTTTTAAACCTGTCTGCAACCAAATTCCCCTTGATGGGACAGTAAAGTTTGAGTTGACTTGACACATTGAGAAACTACCAGAGAGAAACAGAGAGCCCCTCCCCCAAGCCAGAGCCACACGTCCAATCAGCCGCTAGAGCCCTCTCTGATTCTGATAACCCCTCTCTGCTGTCTGTTACGCTGACGCCTGCCATAGCTTCAGTTTAACTCATAACTCATTTAGCTCATAACCTTCCTTCCAGTGAATGGGGTAAAAGCTCAAGCTGTAAATGCACATCTAAGAGCTCCTGAGATGTGCAAATTTAAAATATCAAACAAAAGCAAGGACAGCTCCCTGGCATTCCGTACCAGTGCCACAGTTAGAGAGAGAGAGAGAGAAAGTGTGTGTGTGTGTGTTAGAGAGAGAGAGAGTGTGTGTGTGTGTGTGTGAGAGATAGAGAGAGAGAGTGTGTGTGTGTATGTGAGAGAGAGAGAGAGAGTGTGTGTGTGAGAGATAGAGAGATAGAGTGTGTGTGTGTGTGTGAGAGAGAGAGGGAGAGAGAGAGAGTGTGTGTGTGTGTGTGTGTGTGTGAGAGAGAGAGAGTGGGTGTGTGTGTGTGTGTGTGTGTGTGAGAGAGAGAGAGAGAGACATGCAGTCTCTTCATACAGTTTATTGAGAAAGCCACCCTGCTAATGTGGGCATTTTAACTGCATCAGCGTTAAAGTTCTTTAGAATCTTCAAAGCCAGTCAGTTCTGCCAGCAGACCCACAGTCTCACAGCTCCCCACAGGCAGGTAACACAGGTACCAGCATCACCGCTAGCAACCCAACCCAACCTAACCCAGCACAACCCAGCATCACCTAACACAACCTAGCACAACCCAGCATAACCTAACACAACTTAGCACAACCCAGCACAACCCAACCCAGCCCAGCACAACCCAGCATAACCTAACACAACCCAGCACAACCCAACCCAGCCCAGCAAAACCCAACACAACCCAGCACAACACAATACAACTCAACACAATCAAATGCAACCAAACATAACCCAATGCAACCAAACAACCCAATACAACAAAACACAACCCAACACAGCTCAACACAACCCAACCCAACACATAAATCTGTGTACACCACACCAGCAGGCTGTGATTTCGTACCTGTGATTGCATCCTGTGTCCAAGCCCATGTAAGGCTCATGTGATCAATTCTTATTATATTTTATACAGTGCCATGACCAATCAGGCTTTCACACTGCTCTCTTTCTGTCCAGCTGCACGTGGAAGCAGCAGCGTTCCTCTCTCTGTGTTGCCGTAGGAACCAGGGTTTCCTCATGAGACCGTCAGGAAGTGCCCTGGCGCCACGGGAAACCAACTAATGCGGCGTTCTGCCCTGTTAGAGCCATCTCACCGAAACCTGTCCTGCCTGGCCCAGACCCCGCCTGCCCAGACCAGACCCCGCCTGCCCAGACCCCGCCCTGTCCCGACCCCTGTCCTGCCCGGCCCAGACCCCGCCTGCCCAGACCAGACCCCGCCTCCCCGGCCCAGACCCCGCCCGCCCGGCCCAGACCCCGCCCTGTCCCGACCCCTGTCCTGCCCGGCCCAGACCCCGCCTGCCCAGACCCCTGCCCCACAGCCCAGCACACTGGACTCTCCCCAGCTGCTCATGCATGGAGTAGCAGCCAGCTCATTAAGAGCCCACTCACATCGCCTCCCAGACCAGCCCAGACCAGCACTCTGTCTATACCAGGAGGTCACAACCAATCATTTCCTCTGCATCAGCCGGGTTTACAACACAACCCCCCCCCTCACCCCCTCGCCCCCCCGCCCCCCCCCCCCCCCCCCGGGGTGCTGCAAGGCCATAACCAGCCCAGGAACATTGAGTGGGTGTTCATTTATTATCAAACTTGCTGATGCAAAAAAAGAAAGAAATAAATAAATGGATTTGACCTCTCGGTCCTAAAGCCAGTGCGTGTGGGTTGAGGAGGCATATCCAAAGTCCACGGCATGTCCTGAAGAAGCCCGCAGCGTGGGTGGGGGCGATCTTAAGCTCAAAGGACTGTTTACTGCACGGAAAGAAATAGGGTTGGCTGACCCTGTCCCCCCCCCCTCCCTAAGAATAGATTAGTCCAACACTCATCTGGAACCCTCAGGAGTGGAGGTCAGATTAGGCCAAACCAATCTTGTGTGCATGAAAAGGGGGGGGGGGAGAGAAGGGAAGGGGGATAATTGCAGGAATAATTTTCCCTTCAGAGAGGCCATTAGCATCTTGATAAATATCTTGACAATAATCAGAACAACTGGCTTCTCAGGTGAGTGACTTTCACCATTCACAGATTTCTTACGGTTTTTCCGAAGAAGAAGCACCAGTCACATCTTCAGTGGTTTAGCATTTACTTTGCGATAAAACTTTGGAAAGAAAATAGACCAGTGAAATATGAACCATCTTCTCCAAGGACTGAAAAATGACAGTGGGTTGTGTTGACGTCGGTGTCTGTAGTTTAGGAAAGAAGCCTGGCTGAGAGTGAGATGGGATTGATCGCTGAGCAGGAGATCATCACGGCTCTGTGTGTGTGTACCTGAGGTACAGTAACAGTCCTTTGTAATGTGGTGTGTCAGTGCATATGGGTACAATAACTCTCCTAGTGTGATGCGTGATGTGTGTGCATACGGTACGGCAACTCTCCTGTGTAATGTGGTGTGTGTGTGTGTGTGTGTACGGTACCCTAACTCTCCAGTTTAATGTGGTGTGTGTGTGTGTGTGTGTGTGCGTGCGTACGGTATGCTAACTCTCCTAGTGTAATGCGTGATGTGTGTGTGTGTGTGTGTACGGTACCCTAACTCTCCAGTTTAATGTGGTGTGTGTGTGTGTGTGTGTGTGCGTGCGTACGGTACCCTAACTCTCCAGTTTAATGTGGTGTGTGTGTGTGGGTGTGCGTACGGTACGCTAACTCTCCCACATTCCCATGTTTCTGCTGACTCGATCACGCCGCTGCGTGTGCCAGGCGTGGGCCACGCGTGTGCATGTACAGTCTGCAGCGCTGATCTGACTCGATCACGCCGCTGCGTGTGCCAGGCGTGGGCCACGCGTGTGCATGTACAGTCTGCAGCGCTGATCTGACTCGATCACGCCGCTGCGTGTGCCAGGCGTGGGCCACGCGTGTGCATGTACAGTCTGCAGCGCTGATCTGACTCGATCACGCCGCTGCGTGTGTCAGGCGTGGGCCACGCGTGTGCATGTACAGTCTGCAGCGCTGATCTGACTCGATCACGCCGCTGCGTGTGCCAGGCGTGGGCCACGCGTGTGCATGTACAGTCTGCAGCGCTGATCTGACTCGATCACGCCGCTGCGTGTGCCAGGCGTGGGCCACGCGTGTGCATGTACAGTCTGCAGCGCTGATCTGACTCGATCACGCCGCTGCGTGTGCCAGGCGTGGGCCACGCGTGTGCATGTACAGTCTGCAGCGCTGATCTGACTCGATCACGCCGCTGCGTGTGCCAGGCGTGGGCCACGCGTGTGCATGTACAGTCTGCAGCGCTGATCTGACTCGATCACGCCGCTGCGTGTGTCAGGCGTGGGCCACGCCTGTGCATGTACAGTCTGCAGCGCTGATCTGACTCGATCACGCCGCTGCGTGTGCCAGGCGTGGGCCACGCGTGTGCATGTACAGTCTGCAGCGCTGATCTGACTCGATCACGCCGCTGCGTGTGCCAGGCGTGGGCCACGCGTGTGCATGTACAGTCTGCAGCGCTGATCTGACTCGATCACGCCGCTGCGTGTGTCAGGCGTGGGCCACGCGTGTGCATGTACAGTCTGCAGCGCTGATCTGACTCGATCACGCCGCTGCGTGTGCCAGGCGTGGGCCACGCGTGTGCATGTACAGTCTGCAGCGCTGATCTGACTCGATCACGCCGCTGCGTGTGTGTCAGGCGTGGGCCACGCGTGTGCATGTACAGTCTGCAGCGCTGATCTGACTCGATCACGCCGCTGCGTGTGTCAGGCGTGGGCCACGCGTGTGCATGTACAGTCTGCAGCGCTGATCTGACTCGATCACGCCGCTGCGTGTGCCAGGCGTGGGCCACGCGTGTGCATGTACAGTCTGCAGCGCTGATCTGACTCGATCACGCCGCTGCGTGTGCCAGGCGTGGGCCACGCGTGTGCATGTACAGTCTGCAGCGCTGATCTGACTCGATCACGCCGCTGCGTGTGTCAGGCGTGGGCCACGCGTGTGCATGTACAGTCTGCAGCGCTGATCTGACTCGATCACGCCGCTGCGTGTGCCAGGCGTGGGCCACGCGTGTGCGTGTACAGTCTGCAGCGCTGATCTGACTCGATCACGCCGCTGCGTGTGCCAGGCGTGGGCCACGCGTGTGCATGTACAGTCTGCAGCGCTGATCTGACTCGATCACGCCGCTGCGTGTGTGTCAGGCGTGGGCCACGCGTGTGCATGTACAGTCTGCAGCGCTGATCTGACTCGATCACGCCGCTGCGTGTGCCAGGCGTGGGCCACGCGTGTGCATGTACAGTCTGCAGCGCTGATCTGACTCGATCACGCCGCTGCGTGTGCCAGGCGTGGGCCACGCGTGTGCATGTACAGTCTGCAGCGCTGATCTGACTCGATCACGCCGCTGCTGCGTGTGCCAGGCGTGGGCCACGCGTGTGCATGTACAGTCTGCAGCGCTGATGCGCATTATAAATCAGCTCATGAATAACGCAGGACCGAAACAGCATCCTCTTCCCCCCGTCCCTGGCGGTGCTGCAGTTACCCTCTCCTGCCACTAAGGGGCAGTGTTGCCCTGCGCTGAAGGGCCCATCCGCGGGCGCTGGATGTGTAAGAGCGAGGCGAGCCCCTCAGCGCCGTGCGGGGGCTGCCAGGCAGCTCCGTCTCCTCACGCTGCCCTGACAGCTTGCGGAGTTAACGACCTGCTGCGTTAACGACCCGCTGCGTTAATGCAAAGCGCCCGTGAGTTAGAGGGGGGTGCAGGTGTTGAGGCCGCGCGGTTTCCCGCGACTCGGAGCCACGCCCCTCAGGCGCACGGAAGATCACAGCGCGGGACCCGAACGGGGTGACCCCGCGCAGGACGGAGTCAGCCTGTTTTTTTTTAAAAAATTTTCTCACCAAACTGCAATTACGCCCCTCCTGTGACCCCAGCACTGACCCTGACCTTGACACTGACCCTGACCCTGACCCTGACCAGGCGTGAGCAGGTGGAAAATCTCCTTCTTACAGATATAAAAACGAGCTGAAACACACAGAACGCACACAGAGCCCGAATCCTCCGTCTCTCTTAAAAACCGTGCCGTTCAGTCAAGCACGGCTCTCGCTTTTTAACAGACTCTGATTGGTCTCCGGTATGGACTCTCACGTCTGTCCCACCACCCTGCCAGACCCAGGTCTAAATGGGGGTAGATGGAGAGCTCAGCATGCCATGGAGAGATGCAGCTTTTCTGGCCAATCCAATCCCCCCCCCCCCCCAGATGTTTAAAGAAAACAGAAACCAGAGCAGAGTTCCTGAGTGGAAAAGAAACAGCATTAACCCTTTAAGGTGCGGGATCACAGACATGTGATTAGAATGTTCTCAGCTGAGCATTCTAATGCTGATGTCACAATCACCGCTGGTGACTGAAAGCGGTGGAGTTCTAGAACATTCACAGGGTTAAACAGGAGAAGCAGAATCCAGGAGCGTTTAACAGCAAATCCACTCTGATCACCTGAGTTTCCCTCCACTTCAGCATTAGCAGCCGGGCAGCCTGGATGCTCATTGGTCAACGAAAAACGAATTGTCACGAAAACCACCAATGGCTGCTCCGTGAGCCCATGGAGACCCAGAGGGCTGCTTTTGATTGGTTTGCACCAAGGCCCTTCTCAGGCTGCGGCGGTCGGGACCAAAGGAAGCCCTTTCAGGGACCAGCGCAGGGAACGGAAGCGAAACGGAACACTCACACATGGGCTTGAGCTGGCCAATCAGCTCCTCCTTGGTCCATTTGGCCCACTCCTTCTTGTCGGTGTTGATGGAGCAGAGGATGGGGCCACACGGTTTCCCACAGTCCTCTATGGCTGGGACGTTCAGGTAGTGCACCAGCACGATGTCAGGGTTCTGCGGCGGGGGGGTCGGGGCGGGAGGGGGCGGGGGGCAGGGGGCGAGGAAAACAGAGGGAGAAACACAAGAGTGAACTTTTAAACAAAGGAAACAAACAGGAAAAAAACAGAAATACAAAGAAAGAAAAAAAAACTGTGAAAGCAGTCCTGTTAGCGAACCCCCTCTTTATAAACCCCCCCCCACCCCACCCCACCCCACCACCACAACAGTTGGAGGGGAAGGGGTTAGAGGGAGAGAGGCACAAACACACACACACACAAACAAATAATCTCATACACACACATTAACCACACTATAAAATCTGTCCATCCCGCACTATAAAAGAGTGTGTAAACCACTTTACAGAGATGGAGGATGGGGGGTGGCGTTGGGGGGTTGGGGGTCGGGGGGGGGACAGAAATAAAAAACCCATCTGAGTGCAGGTTTGAGTGAAACAAAGCTCTTAGTGCGGTAAGACTGGTTTAGTGGTTTTAATTGGGAGACGGAGCTGTGTTCTAGTAATTACCTCCGATCTCATAACACTCAATGTGTTACACACATCTGCCTCGCCCCCCCCCCTCCCCGCCCCCCTCCCGCACCCCCTCGCCCCCCTCCCCCCTCCCCCTCCCAGCCCCCCACGCCCACGCCGATGCCCTCAGTTAACTTCGGCATATTTGTAATCTCAGAAAGTGTCTATCTGCAGGCAGGCAGAATTAGCTCAATAAATGACTCAGATTGACAGCTCATGAATAATAGAGAGTGTTTAAATGCGTGTTGAGCTGGCGAGAATAACATCGGTGGTGTTCAGCGGGCGTGAACAGGCTTGATTACACGGCAGCACAAAGACTGGAGACACTACAACACCGCCTGCCTCGCACACGCGACTGACACACACACAGACATGCTTACGCACACACACACACACACACTCACACACACACACACACACACACTCACACACACACACACACACACACTCACACGCACTCACACTCACACACTCACTCACACACACTCACACTCACACACACTCACTCACACACACACACACTCACACTCACATACACACTCACACACACTCACACTCACACACACTCACACACACACACACACACACTCACACACACTCACACTCACACACACACACACACACACACACACACACTCACGCACACACACACACATACACACTCACACTCACACATACTCACACACACACACACACACTCACACACACACTCACACATACTCACACACACACACATACACACACACACTCACACACTCACGCACACACGCACACACACTCACTCACACATACTCACACACTCACGCACACACACATACACACACACACTCACACACACACACACTCACACACTCACGCACACACACACACACATACACACACACACTCACACATACTCACACACACACACATACACACACACACTCACGCACACACGCACACACACTCACTCACACATACTCACACACTCACTCACACACACACACACTCACACACACTCACACACACACTCACACTCACACACACACTCACACTCACACACACACACACACACTTGCACACTCATGCACACACTCACACACTCAGCACACTCACACACTCACACACACACTCACACACTCATGCACACACTCACACACGCACACACACACACTCACACACACACACACGCACTCACACACTCACACTCACACACACACACACATGTACACACACACACACACACTCTCTCTCTCTCTCACCCACACACACACACACACACACACACACACAAACCCACCCAGACACACACACTTACAAGCATAGGTGCAACACAAACTTGCATGCATAAACAAACACACATTTACAAGCACACAAGCATGCATGCACACACACACTCACACTCAAACTCTCTCTCTCACTCACACACAAACACACACAATATTATTTTTAAGGTATTGCGAAAACAATCACTTTCTTAAAACTTTTTTTTTAGGCTTGGGTGATCACGGTTTGGTTTATAGGGCAGTTTAGGCTCCATTACAGAGATCATCACAGGGAGCGGTGCACTGATGAAGCAGACAACCACTCAACACAGTGCAGGCGGCAGGCATTACTAGACGAAAAAGAGCAGCTCTGCGGCTGTTTAAAGCTGGGGTCACAAGGCCAGAGCAATCCACAGGGAGTTTCACCCAAAGACAGTTTTTTTTTTAAACCCCCACACCATTAGATCTGAGCAACTTTTCTTCTTTAATCTGCGGGAACTTTTCTTAAAATTGATATTTCAAGGTGTTTGCGCAGCATCTTTTGTAGATTTGAAAACCCTGCAGATTTCATCTCACTTTCAAATAAGAGAGAAATTGAATCTGATCTTCGTGGAGGACAGAAAGCAAAGAGGGGCCATTCAAAGAGGAGCTGATAGCTGCTGCCCCCTCAGGAGTGACTGCCCTGCTGGGGAGGAGGGATGGGAGGGGGGACAGGAGGGCCCCCCCCAAACACCCCCTCTCCCAGAATGATGAAGGTACTCCAGATCATTTGACAGAAAATACACAGACATGCAGAAAAAAACATACGCGTGCTCACACATACACACTCTCTCTCTGTCACACACACATACACACTCTCTCTCTGTGTCTTTCTCTCTCACACAAACGCACACACACACACACTCACACACGTGCAGGGACACACACCATCACACACACACTCACACACGCGCAGGCGCACATGTACACACACAAACACACACACACACACACACACACACACACTCACACACGCGCAGGCGCGCACACACACACACACACACACACACACACACACACAGAAATCACTCGAGACTCCCAGTCCCTGGTAGTAGCAGCACAGCATGCTTGCTGCAGTGTAAATCAGAAGCGGGGCATTCGTGAGCCTCACTGTTTGTGCAAACTCTCTGGAGCCAGTTCCCCCCATTACAGCGTTTATGAATCTGTTTTCAGCGACAAATCCATACGAACCGCGAACATGCCGCGCCTTTACATTTCTATTTTCTCCCCCGTGCGTTTTTACAACGCGCTTGAGCGTCTCTCCCCCCTCCCTCCGCCCCCCCCACCCCGCCCCGGATCCTTCACCACGGAAACAGCACAATGCAAATATAAAGTGCATTTAAATCCATCAGGGCTGTAATATAACTGAATTTCTCGCCGGCTTGTTTGTTCGGGGCCTTCAGAGGCTGGGCTGAGGCAAATTTCGGCCCGAGAAAATGAGCCGGTTTTAACTTATTGATTAGGTGCGTAATGCCCTCTGTCGGCTCTCTTTTAGGAGCTCAGATTCTCGTTCGGTCTTGGGACGTTGCCATGGAGTCGTGTCCAAACGTCCCGGGTCAGTGACCCACTCGACCGGGCGCATTTTCGCCGACCCGCCGACCCGTAGCCTGAGGTACGTTCAAAGGTGAAAATTATATATATTTTTTAGCTTGTCGAAAACAACTGTGCGTTAGAAGCGGTGATGCAGTGCAGGAACTCCTGCAG
Source organism: Anguilla pacifica (assembly GCA_039654925.1). Taxonomy (NCBI): domain Eukaryota; kingdom Metazoa; phylum Chordata; class Actinopteri; order Anguilliformes; family Anguillidae; genus Anguilla; species Anguilla pacifica. Next base: position 2,562,079 of record CM077294.1, read on the forward strand.
TGGACTCATCTGTGCAGTTTGGTGCAACGGACAGTAGGAAATGTTTTTTTTTTTTTTTTGTGGCCGGTTATAGCTTCTCTGAATTAGCTACCTGTGTCTTTCGCAATTGATTTTAAGGTTCTTTTTATCGGCGTTTGAAGTGCTTAACAGCTCAGCACCTGAATGCACTAACGGCGGTTTGGCTGTAAAACCGCTCTGCTCGGTGAACTCTGTCCGGTTAGTTATTCTGACTGTTAAACACAGGGGGGCCTGCGTTCTGCACTTACGCACTAATATTATGAAACTTCGTACCACAGAACATAAGAGACAGTCAGCCCCCTGAGCAGCTTTAAATCTCTTTTTCATTTTTATTTATTTTTTGGACATGACTGCTGGTCATTGCATTTCTTATAATTTTTATAGTGCTTTTATAATTTCTATTATCTTTTCTCAGCACCTTTATTTTATTTTTCTTTATTTTTTCCATTCCATATCCTCTGTGCTTCAAATTTTATGTTCCATACATTTTTACCTCTTAAAAGTAAAATTCTTTTACTTTTATTACACTGCTGGTTAAGCTCCATTTCCCTGCTTTTTAGAGCACATCACTTTGTGATACAGCCTATAGACAAAAGATGCTCTAAATTATTATTATTATTATTATTACTATTATTATTACTATGAACCCCCTTTCTCTACCACAGAAAGACAGAGGAAGGGGGTACCGGATAATAATAATAATAATAATAATAATAATAATAATAATAATAATAGCAGGAGTACTGTCTTGGCAGCTTGGCGACAGGCATCATGCGTATGGTAAGGGATGTGAGGATATGAGTGTGTGAGTGTGTGAGGGGTTGAGTATGTGAGGATGTGAGGATGTGAGGGGTTGAGTATGTGAGGATGTGAAGATGTGGGGATGTGAGGATATGAGGATGTGAGGATGTGAGGATATGGGGATGTGAGGATGTGAGGATGTGGGGATGTGGGGATGTGTGGATGTGGGGATGTGAGGATATGAGGATGTGAGGATGTGAGGATATGGGGATGTGAGGATGTGAGGATATGGGGATGTGAGGATGTGAGGATGTGGGGATGTGGGGATGTGAGGATATGAGGATGTGAGGATGTGGGGATGTGGGGATGTGAGGATATGAGGATGTGTGGATGTGAGGATGTGTGGATGTGGGGATGTGAGGATGTGGGGATGTGAGGATATGGGATGTGAGGATGTGGGGATGTGGGGATGTGGGGATGTGAGGATATGAGGATGTGAGGATGTGTGGATGTGGGGATGTGAGGATGTGAGGCCTGTTCTCTGTGTGTATTTACCCAAGGACCCTGTGCCCCAGCGGCTTGTGGCAGAGAGCAGGCAGTTTGGACTCCATTCAGTCGACCCCGCTGCAGCTGATGCCCATCAGCATCGCTCAAAGGGAAAAAGAAGCTCCCCGGACCTCAGCACAGGCCCGTTTACCAGCCTGCCTGCTGACTCCTCCCACACTCCGCTTCGGGAGTGTGCTTTACAAGCCCCGCATTCCCCGCCCCCCCCCCCCGTCTGAGATCTTAAGATCCTGCGAGCGTTATTTCAGTCTTAACACGCCGTTTAAAACATTCTCAAACTGACGAGTCAGACGAGCAAAGTGGGCGAATCTCTCAAAACATCACATTAGAGCCGCTTAGCAGATGCTCTTACCCGCAGCGACTCACGACGCAGGAGCGCTTAAGTGCCACTGGCACCCGAAAAAACTCCAACAGGGACGATGATAACAGCGCCATCACAATTAGAATTCTGTTTTCACTTCATTTTTTATTTAAAAAAAAAAAAAATGCAGTCAAAACCACCTCAGGCAGCTCACAGGAAGAAGAAAAAAAAAAGCTGGCAGTGTACCAGGGGGGGTTGCTGGGATACGACCTCCCTCTCTGGGGATTCCGGAACACAGGAAGTGCAGTGCAGTGATGTCACAATCAGGAATGAGCAATGGGGAAGGTGACCTGCGATGTCTCCCAGCTATTCCTGCGTGAAGGAACTTTCTCCTGAAGACTGGAACTCAATCTACCCATGACTTTACATGACTGCGCATCAAAGGCACAAAAAAAAAAAGATTAATGTGAGTCAATCAGCTGATGTCTTTGGTCAAAAATACGTACGAAATACTTTGGAAATTATCAATGAGGCAACGCTTTTTAATTGTTTAGACTTTAGGGATCAGCTAGCATCCATTAATTGGCTTGTAATGCTTAATTAGATACCTGTTCCTGGAATCCTCCCACACACAGGAGGCCTGAGCCCGGAAACGTCTGTTTCCTTAGCTCACACACTCCAAAGAAAATTAAAATTTTCTTTTTTCTGAGTGCCATCCTATCACACAGCTCATTGATGCGTGACAGATTCACCCACGGGGAAAAAAGTGCAGTTATCTGTGCACACTAATTATTTCTATATTATGTTTTTTGATGCAAAAAGAACCGTACAATGGCAAATTAGTCTAGGATCAAAAAGGAAATGTTGGTGTGTTCATTAAAAGGGTGATGTTTGAAAAAAGGTTCTAGCCAACTAATCTACTACTCCATCTCTCCCTTAGACCCACCCACCATCTCAGACAACCACTGTATTCTGCTCAGACACACACACACACACACACACACACATGCATGCACTCACCTGCATGCACACACACACGCATGCACGCATGTACACACACATACACGCACACACACGTGCACACACACACACACACACACATGCATGCACTCACCTGCATGCACACACACGCACGCACACATGTACACACACATACACGCACACACACGTGAGCACACATGCACACACACACACACATGAATGCGCTCACCTGCACGCACGCACACACGCATGCACACATGCATGTACACACACATACACACACACACACGCTCACACACACACACACACACACACACACACTCAGAAATGCATAGAGACACCAAAATGAAACGGGTGCCTTCAAAAGTGAACTGAAACCTCTGGGAAAGAATGCTCTGACCGTTGCCTAGTGACCAAAGAGTTTTTATAGTTTTTTTTCTTGCCTTCACCTCTGACACAAACCTCCACAAGAGGGGGAAAAAAAGTAATGGAGAAAAGCACATAAAAAAGGAGGATGAGAGAGACGAAAAGGCCAAAAGAAAAAGAGAGAATTGAGTCATCCTTTTTTGTTTGCTCGGTTGAGGGAGAGGGGGGTGTGACTCCGCGTATGTCCTCTTCGAACATGGCCAGGCCTGACAGTAACACAAGCGCACTTCCTGAGTCGGCCTGTAGGGGCAGCGTTGATCGTAAGTTAAGGCACCTGTACTGAATGTGCTGGGAGGACAGAATGCCATGCTCGAGAGGCAAACGCAGGAGATTAAACCGCTGTGAGAAAAGACTGACAATGAGGACAAGGCTGGGGGAGTCTCTACAAAAACAGCTACAATGTAAAGACAAAATGTGAGGCTGTGCAGGTTTCTGGAGCTGTGGATTCACACAGTGGATCACACACACACACACATACACACACACACATACATAAAAACATGGTCACAGACACACATGCACTCACACAGTCACACACACAGACATACACACATGCACTCACAGTCTCATACACACAGAAGCACACACAGACACACACACAATAACACAGACACACACAGTCACACACACACACACATACAGAAACACACACACACGCACACACACATGCACACAGTGACGCATGTGCTCCAGCGCAGCAGGCAGTAACGCAGTGCGCTGCGCGCAGCAGCAGCAGCTAACACGCCTCTGGAAGGGGCCGTGTGGGCCGATCAGAGACAGGAAGGCCTTGCGAGGGGCAACAGGAAATTAATTGAGTCCATCAATACGGTATTAATCACCAGCACAGGTGCTGAGGAGGCACTTCACTCACCAGAGACACTTTTATTAAAAGTTCGCTGATGACCTGCAGTAAAGTAGAGGCAGAGGGGAGTGTGTGTCTGTGTGTGTGTGTGAGAGTGTGTGTGTGTGAGCGTGTGTGTTTGAGTGTGTGTGTGTGTGTGTGTGTGTGTGAATGTGGGTGTGTAAGTGTGTGTGTGCGTGTGTGAGTGTGTGTGTTTGAGTGTGTGTGTGTGTGTGTGTGATTGCGTGTGTGTGTGTGTGTGAGCTTGTGAGTTTGAGTGTGTGTGTGTGTGTGAGCATGTGTGTTTAAGTGTGTGTGTGTGTGTGTGTGTTTAAGTGTG
>CM077294.1:2576290-2588790 GCA_039654925.1 Anguilla pacifica
AGAGCCTCTGGCAGGTACGCCGGCGTCGCCAACAACACCCCGGGGCGGGGGGCAGTAAATACAGCGCCTTTCATCCCCCCGTAACCCCCCCCCCCCCACCACCAAACCCCACTAACCCCCTCTAACCCCACACACAGCATTAAACAGGGCCTCTTCCTGCTCCCCCCCCCGCCAATCCCCACTAACCCTCTCTAACCCCACACACCACATTAAACAGGGCCTTTTCCTGCTCCCCCCCCCCGCCAATCCCCACTAACCCTCTCTAATCCCACACACCGCATTAAAACAGGGCCTCTTCCTGCTCCCCCCCCCCGCCAATCCCCACTAACCCTCTCTAACCCCACACACAGCATTAAAACAGGGCCTCTTCCTGCTCCGCCCCTGCCCCCCCCTGCCAATCCCCCACTAACCCTCTCCCAACCCCACACACCACATTAAACAGGGCCTTTTCCCTGCTCCCCCCCCGCCAATCCCCACTAACCCTCTCTAATCCCACACACCGCATTAAAACAGGGCCTCTTCCTGCTCCCCCTTCCCCCTAGCCCCCCCATCGTCCCATCCCCCACCCCGACCCTCATCAACCCCACGCACAGCATTAAAACAAGCCCCATCCCACACCCCTCTTTCTCTTTCCTCCCCTTCCCCCCCTCCGCCGTTAAAACAGGCCCATCCCCCCCCCCCGCACCTAATTTACGGCAGCTCGTTAGCGGGCCCGTGATTTGCGGCCGCTCGTTTGCGCTCCCTGATCTTTTGCAGGATGACATCATCCCAATCAGAGAGGCCCGATCCCCCCCCCACCCCCCCCCATCCCCCACCCCCTCCTCGCTGGGGCCAGGGCCGCTGTCTGAGCGCGTGCGGAGCCGCTCCGTGCGTTTCCAGACACAGATACCGCCGTGTTCCTCAGGCCGCCGCGGACGGACGGACCGCACGCGCGCTGGGGCTGCGAGCGTGTGCACGCCGCGTCGCCATGACGCCTCTCCACCATCGCGTCTCCTCACTTGGCCGCCGCGTGTCACCCACCGCGCCTCAGGGCACAGAGCGCACACTACGGAGGGTAAACCCTAGCGTGGGTACGGCATGCTCAGGGCACAGAGCGCACACTACGGAGGGTAAACCCTAGCGTGGGCACGGCATGCTCAGGCAAACGCAGGCAAAGTGAGGCATATGAAACGCTTTTCAAATTAAAAGCAAACACATCGTTATAAAAAATACTTCATTATTAAAAAAGATGTTTTCCCTGCAAAATAAAAAATGCATATTTAGACATTTTTTCATGGTCATAGGTACCCATGCTACTAGAAAATTTTTTTGGCTCATCCAAAATCTAAAACAAACCCATGTCCTAACCTTTCTTCAAGCCGCTGAACACAGCCCTAAACTTGCCTCAACTCTCAGACGTACCGTTTTCCTAACCCTAACCCTAACCCTAACCCTAGCTGAACCCTAATTTCAGCCCTAGAACCTAATTGAAGCCATAGGTACCTTTGAAAACATCTGATTGCTCATTTAAAACTGATGAGAAACGAAGTAAATATCATGAATATAATAAAACAAATGCAAAATTACATGTTTGAGGTCATTTAAAAAACTAAAATGTTTTCCTTGAACAAATATAAATATTTTATTAATCTTTTAAACACACTGCTAAACATAAGTGTCAGCTTGAATACACAGAGCCAGATTTCACTAGAAGAACTGCAACTGCTTTTCTACTGTAAAAAACGGTCGCAGTATCTACATCAAATTTATTAAATGGTCGAAATCAGTACTGGGCCGAGACGTGGAGATTCTCTCAGTCCATGGCTTTTGACACATCTGTTAGGCCAAATCCGTTGGCTTGTGGACACCTGGGGTGAAAGTGCCAAAACAGGGTGGAGTTCTCTGCTAATCATGGCAATTAGACGTTCTGTCTAATTTAGTAAAACGTGCCTTAATTGGCATCCCCCACTTTGCGTGGAGATTTCAGAAACTCCTGAAAGCTGGCGGTAATGAGCTTAGCGCTAGCCGAGCCCAGCTCATGTTTTTATAAAAGGTGCGCTAACAAGGAGCTCTGTTTCCCCAAACATGGCTGCAGTCATCCCAGCTAGGGGAAGACAGCGAGGATGGGAGCCAATCAGAGCAAGGCAGCTCGTCTTTCCTTTTTTTCACAGGTGTCGATGTCTTACCGTGAAATTGCAAAGAAGGGCATTTTAATTTCTTTAATTGCACAATTAGGAGTGATCCTAGTAAATAGCTGGTTAATGTGCATACATCAATGCCCCACCAAGGTGTGGTTTGGCGGATGGCATACCTGCCAGCTCAATAGGTATGTTCGACCGCAAAAGAGCGGCAGCATAGCAAATGTTTTTTTGAGCCAACATGGCTGACAGCATAGGCCTATGGCAGTCATGGCGTCAAGAACTACTGGTAAAGCATCGGCTCAATTACAGCGAGCTGTAAAATGCCGTTAGTTTGCTTCCCGCCTCCCAAACCCTGTCGACCATCACACGAGAGTGAAACCAGCCTGTGTGGAGAAACCACAACCAACTGAATCTCCATCACCAGATCCTGTTCCTCTCCACCTCCAACACCAGCTCCTCTGCACCTCCATCACCAGCTCCATCACCAGCTCCTGTTCCTCTCCACCTCCATCACCACCTCCATAACCAGCTCCTCTGTTCCTCTCCACCTCCAACACCAGCTCCTCTCCACCTCCATCACCACCTCCATCACCAGCTCCTGTTCCTCTCCACCTCCATCACCACCTCCATCACCAGCTCCTCTGTTCCTCTCCACCTCCATCACCACCTCCATCACCAGCTCCTGTTCCTCTCCACCTTCATCACCACCTACCTCACCAGCTCCTCTGTTCCTCTCCACCTCCAACACCAGCTCCTCTCCACCTCCATCACCACCTCCATCACCAGCTCCTGTTCCTCTCCACCTCCAACACCAGCTCCTCTGCACCTCCATCACCAGCCCCTCTGCTCCTCCCGCCACTCTCCATTTTCAGGCGACCGACTCCAGCGCCATCGCGCTCCCAGCTAACGTATTAAAATGTCACTCTGACTCCGGGTGCTAATTAGGCCTATAATGAGGGACAGTTTTTGGTCATTAGTCATGACTGGCGCTTGGAGGAGAGACTGCAGCCATGGCGTGTCGCCGTGCGAGCGTCGAGGGTTCTGCCCGCGTGCGCGTTTGCCTGTCCCTGCGCCCCCACCCCCCCCCCCCAGACGGGGACAGCAGCCCTTCCTCTGCACTCCCAATAACACTGGAGCCGCTGCCCGCCCTGCAGTCACATGACCTCTCCTGCTTCTTAATCAGCACAGTTCATCTGCACCGGTGCTTCAGTGATGTCACACATACACACACACACACACACTCATCGGCCTGGGAACACTGGGAACACAAAGAACGCTGGTAACACTGGAAAAGCTGGGAATGCTGGGAACACTGGAAGAGCTGGGAATGCTGGGAACACTGGGAACACAAAGAACGCTGGTAACACTGGAAAAGCTGGGAATGCTGGGAACACTGGAAGAGCTGGGAATGCTGGGAACACTGGGAACACAGGGAATTCTGGGAACACTGGTAATGCTGGGGATGCCAGGTCTGGCTCTACTGTCCCCATTAATCACCTGGATGCTCTTATTTTTCTCCTGTACCGCAAGTGTCTCTGGCTAATTTAATGTGATGCAATGCAATCCCACAATGCCTCAGTGCACCAGGTGACCATGGAGGAGATGGAAGGCTATTCCGTGATAACATCACAGCTTATCTCTCTTCCTACAGCACAGAAAAAGAAATCACTGTTTGCTGAGAGAACAGGATTGGGTCTGTATTCGGGGGGGGGGGCATTAGGACGGTGGAATGGGGGGGGGGGGGGGCTGACGGGACGCAGACAAGCCGAAGCGGCCGGTGCTGGTTAATCAGGTGAATGTCAGCTGGGCCTCTTCTCTGTTATAACCTTTTCTGGGCAGCTGAATTATTTACACTCCCTTCTCTCCCTGCTTGCTGTCTTCAGCTGTATTTTCCTGGTCTTTCTTTCTTTTGCACAAACGCACACACACACACACACACGCACACACACACACACACAGGCACACACGCACACACGCACAAACGCACACGCACACGCACAAACGCACACATGCACACACACACACACGCACACATGCACAAACGCACACACACACACACACACACACCGCACACATGCACAAACGCACACACGCACACACACGTACACATGCACACACGCACACACACACACACATGCCCACACACACGCACACAGACACACGCACACACACGCACACACACACACACACACACACACCAGGACACACATCATCAGTCTTCCAGGACACACAGCGCAGTCCCCTGCAGAGATCACATGCAGCTCAGCAGTGAGACAAGGTGAAATAAGCCCTCACAGACCCCCCCCCCCAAATAACGAAGCCCCCACTGCAGCATCCATCACCAAAAAAAAAAACACACAACCATCACTCTACGCTACTTTATCAATCGATAAACTCTCACAAAAAATAAATAAAACAACGTACTGGGCAAGGACTTTTTCAACAGCTAAAACAAACAAAAAAAAAAAATCAATCATGTCACGCTTTCAAACCGCATAACAGCAGTAGCTTGGCCTGTGAAGGATGGAAGCTGTGAAAGAGAGAAGCTGTGAAGGATGGAAGCTGTGAAAGAGCGAAGCTGTGAAGGATGGAAGCTGTGAAAGAGTGAAGCTGTGAAGGATGGAAGCTGTGAAAGAGTGAAGCTGTGAAGGATGGAAGCTGTGAAAGAGAGAAGCTGTGAAGGATGGAAGCTGTGAAAGAGTGAAGCTGTGAAGGATGGAAGCTGTGAAAGAGTGAAGCTGTGAAGGATGGAAGCTGTGAAAGAGTGAAGCTGTGAAGGATGGAAGCTGTGAAAGAGAGAAGCTGTGAAGGACGGAAGCTGTGAAAGAGAGAAGCTGTGAAGGATGGAAGCTGTGAAAGAGAGAAGCTGTGAAGGATGGAAGCTGTGAAAGAGAGAAGCTGTGAAGGATGGAAGCTGTGAAAGAGAGAAGCTGTGAAGGACGGAAGCTGTGAAAGAGAGAAGCTGTGAAGGATGGAAGCTGTGAAAGAGAGGCTCTCTCCTCCCTCACAGGCAGCCTGCAGACCAACGCGCCGTAGGGAGGTCCAGCCCCCCCCCCCGTCCTCCCAATTAAACTGCCGTAATGGCATCTCACCTCATAAAACATTCAAGGGGGGGGGGGGGGGGGGGGGGCTGAGGGGTGGGCGTGGACTGTGTGTGTGGGGGTTTTGGGGGGCGGGGGGGGGGGGGGGGGGCTGGTTAAATATACATCACTCCAGCTGGAAGACCAGAGTGGGCCTGTCCCCCATAAACACACCATTGCAAGAAACGCCCCCCCCCCCCCCCCCCCCATATGGAAAAAGTGAAGGAGAGAGGTGCCTACTGGTAGTCCCACAGAGGGAGGGGAGGGGGTTGGGGAGACCATGGTCTCCGAGAGGAACGTGATTTCGGGTTTACATGGCAGCTTGTCTGTGAGGAAGCTGGACAGACGTACAGCTTCATTATGCTCAGGGATATGCAGTTGAAAATGATAAAATGATATTTCTTAGACATTTGCCAGACAACGTTTATTTCAGTTTGCTGTGAATGTACACCACACACCACCACACGAGCTGTCAAGACCTTTCAGCACCACGGACAGAGCCGATTTCACAACCATGAACAGGGCTTATTCCATCACTACAGACAAAGGTCATTTAAGCACAATTTCAGTGCCATGGACAGAGCTTATTACAGTAACCATGGACAGAGCTTATTACAGTAACCATGGACAGAGTTTATTATAGTAACCATGGACAGAGTTTATTTTAGTAACCATGGACAGAGCCGATTTCAGCACCATGGACAGAGCCGATTTCAGCACCATGGACAGAGGCGATTTCAGCACCATGGGGCAGAGCCGATTATAGCACCATGGGGCAGAGCCGATTTCAGCACCATGGACAGAGCCGATTTGAGCTCCACAGGCAGTACTCCCCTGTACAGAAAGAGTCACCCCTGGCCTGCTGCAGTATGCAGGTACCATTCTAGCACCGGGGAGCTCATCCACTCTATGATTTAGGGTATTAGGAGCGGCAGAGGACACTAACATGGCCGTCAGATGGACAGCATGTGTGCATCATGTGAATGCTTGAATGCATTAATGTGTGTGCGCACATGTGTGTACAAGTATGTGTATGCGCATATATATGGACAGGAGTATGCGCAGGTATGTGTGTATGAGTGTGTGTGTGTGTGTGTGTGTGTGTGTGTGAGTGTGTGTGTGTGTGTGTGTGTGTGAGTGTGTGTGTGTGTGTGTATGAGTGTGTGTGTGTGTGTGTGTGTGTGTGTGTGTGTGAGTGTGAAAGAGAGAGACCTTTACATCCCCTTTATTATTTTAGCACTTGAAAGAGAAAAACAATCTCTTGTGTGTGAAAAAGTGGGTGAGAGTGAAAGTGTGTGTGTGTCAGACAGAGTGAAAGTGTGTTTTTTTTCCAGTTTGTGTCCATTCATCAGTATAAGAGCCAAATCCTGCTTCCCTTCAGAAAGAGAGAAAGTGATAGAGTAAGAAAGAGAGAGAGAGAGGCTCGGAAGAAACAAGACTAATCACATTGAGCACGTGCTCCAGGATTATGATTCAATTCATTATCTGATGGGAACACTGATCTTCTCACCGCTCCTCTTTCCTTTTCTCTATCCTCCTGTCTCTGTTTACTCATCTCTCTCCTGCCCCCTCTCACCTCCTCTCCCTTCTCCTCTTCATCCCCCTCTCACCCCCCCCCCCCCATCTCGTGAGGTCCCTCAGTTCTCCTGACACCTGAGCCGGACCCCCGGGACTGGAGAACAGGTGCGGTCGAACGCCAGGCCCAGCCCTGAGTCACAGTCACACCTTAAAACGAGGAACGGCACTAAACACAAGCGCACAGCGTGCTCACGCGGGCAGGAAGAGCGGCTCGCGTGACTCACACATCCAAGGCCATGAGCACCGTTCTGCATTCATCAACGCGGATAAAAGATTTGACGGGGAAGCCATTATGGCTCTACTGCACCTCCAGCGCTGGGAGGTGGCCATTATGGCTCTCCCGCACCTCCAGCGCTGGGAGGTGGCCATTATGGCTCTCCTGCACCTCCAGCGCTGGGAGGCGGCCATTATGGCTCTACTGCACCTCCAGCGCTGGGAGGCGGCCATTATGGCTCTCCTGCACCTCTCCTGCGAGGCGGCCATTATGGCTCTCCTGCACCTCTCCTGCGAGGCGGCCATTACGGCTCTCCTGCACCTCTCCTGCGAGGCGGCCGCTGCTGTTTTAATTTACACGGCAGAACACGGCTTTTAAACAGCAGCCCTGATGGGCGTCTGTGCAGCGCTGTGATTGAGCGGGCTCCAGCTGAATGGATTTGGCCTGTGGCTTTGAGAGGGGTGGGGGGGGTGGGGGGGGGTGGGGGGGGGGGTGGGGCTCCCTCTCTTCACACACTCCTCCTAAAACCTCCATCCATCCATCATATCACACTGTCCTAATCTACCTCCTCGATCTCTCTCTCTCACACACACACACGCACGCATACGCACGCACACACACACAGATTTGATTTGACAAGGCTGAATGTTACATTAAGAGGGTTACACTTTGAAGAGCTCTTCACAGAGGAGATCCCACTCAAAACAGCAGCGACAGGGAAAAACACACAAAGAGAAAAAGACTCTCCTTAACGGGTGTCAAAGGAACCTTAGAGATCAAAGGATAACAGAAACCCCCCTCCCCCCTCCCAACATTACCTGCCTTACATCCAACATCTGTGATGTCACACAGCATCTAACATCCAACATCTGTGATGTCACACAGCATCTAACATCCAACATCTGTGATGTCACACACCATCTAACATCCAACATATGTGATGTCTTTATAGCCTCTAACATCCAACATCTGTGATGTCACACAGCATCTAACATCCAACATCTGTGATGATACACAGAATCTAACATCCAACATCTGTGAGTGTGATGTCTTATATAAGGTGCCAGTTTTTCTTTAATAGATGACAGGCAAGAAAATAAAAGACTGGTGACATCTGTTGGACATTTTCCAGCCCCCCCCCCCCCCCCACACACACACAAATACTCAAAGAGAGAGAGAGAGAGAGAGAGAGAGAGAAAGAGGGGAGGGAGAGAGAAAGAAAGAGGGAGTGCATGTGCGAGAGTGAAAGAGTGAAAGAGAGAGAGGGAGTGATCCCCAGATCCACCCCCTCCTCTCCTCTCCTCCCCCCCTCCTCTCTTCTCCTGCGTGGAAGCAGAGTTTAAGAGCAGGATATAAAACAGAGGGCCTCACCTGCAGCAGCCAGTAGCACCTGCGGTGGAAGGTGGGGATGATGGAGGAGTGGACGTAGCAGCCGTAGAGACACTGTGGAGACAGACAGACAGACGGACAGACAGACGGACAGGCATTAAAAAACACGGACAACACCATTCTGCAGCATCCAACCAAAACCCCGCTCCCCAAAACATACCCCGCTCGGCACTGAACAACCAAGAGATGGAGAGAGAGAAAGGAGAGAAACAGGAGAGAGATAGAGAGGGAAGAATGGGAAAGAAAGGAGTAACCAGGAAGAGAAGAAGAGAGAGATACAGTGGGAGACTGGGCAGCACGTCTACTCCTGATTGACTGACACCTGAACATACCTGAGTGAGACTGAACCACATGAAACCAGTTATCAGTTATATTGGAGGAGAAGTCCTGGGGGGGGGGGGGCAGGGGGAAGGGGGGGCTGTCTTGAACACAACCACAGATAGAAACCAACAAGATGCTGCTGTTTCCATGGTTTCTACTTCTGTGAAGAAAACATCAAACACAGGTGTGCCGTCTATTAAAATGTAAAAGGCTTCAAGTGCAGCAGGATAAACTACTGCGTGTTTATGTGTCTGTCTGTATATGTGTGTATGTGTGTGTTTGTATTTGAGTGTGTGTGTGTGAGTATGAGTGGACTTGTACTACTATCTTTGTGAGAACCAAATGTCCTTACAAGGTCAGAAAAATGAGGAAAATCACGGAAAGTGAGGACATTTTGCTGGTCCTCACTTTTTCAAGAGGCTATTTTAGGTGTGTGTGTGTGTGTGTGAGAGTGTGTGTGTGTGTGTGCCTGTGTGAATGTGTGTGTGTGTGTGTGTGAGTATGAGTGTGTGTGCCTGTGTGAGTGTGTGTGTGTATCCTGGACAGGCATTAAAGGATTAGACTCAGCAGGTTGCTCTTCAGTTTTAAATGCAGCACCTGCAGAGGATGTCTGATACTGTAAACACTCATTTAGAAACATCAAACAGCCCTGATTCTCCCTACTGCGCATACGCCAGTCACACACACACACATGCGGAGCGACAGAGAGAGACACACACACATACATACAGACACACACACAGACACACATACAGACACGCACACACACACACACACACACACACACACAAACTCGTAATAAATCCAGGGCGTACATCATTGACTGCTCTCCCTGATATGTTCCTCTGGCAGTGATGCAGTCTGAGGAAGTGAAAGGACCCAAAAGCCTTTATTTGCCATCTGTGAGCGGTGACAGACGACAGCACATCACAACATGAGCAATTAAAGCATAATGATATCCCTACATAACTCCTGTATACCTGTTAGAGTAGACAGGCTGTGAGACACACGCACACACACTCACACACAGACAGGCACACACACACACACGTAGGCACGCATGCACATGCATGCACACACACTGTAGGCACACACACACACACATAGGCAGGCACACACACACACACGTAGGCACGCATGCACATGCACGCACACACACTGTAGGCACACACACACACATAGGCAGGCACACACACACACACACGTAGGCACACATGCACATGCACGCACACACACTGTAGGCACACACACACACACACAGACAGGCACACACACACACATAGGCACGCACACACACGTGGAATAATGTCTCTTTACACCGTGCAGATGTTTTGCCACTGTCGACATCCATAACACGTTCATCTCTTTATGTTATTGTCATTCGGGAAAATAAATTTTAAAGCGATAATATCAATTCAAGTCTTTTGTACCAGATGTTTTGGTGTTAATTGCGTCGTCCCATTACTGTACACATCTGTCTGCACGTGTTCTGCGTGCAAGTATATGCCATTATTCAGGGTGTGTGTGTGTGTGTGTGTGTGTGTACATATACAGTATATTTCTTATTCTGAGTGCACAGTGCACAGAGGCTCTTTAGGGGTCATGTTACACTATAAATAAAACGTGAACTTGAACTTGATAAAACTATGACTGGCCAGTAGCGTTGCCATGGTTACGGAAATAACCAGCAGGTGTTCGGATGGGAATGTAAAAGTCATACGTTTGAACCCGTGTGTGTTTGGGAGGGCGGGGCTACAGATCAACACGGCTCACACATATTATTATGTCATTACGACCCCCCCTCCCCCGCCCCCCCCCCCCCCCCGACTGGCACCTGTCACTCAGGCCCATCTGACGCCGGACTGACAGGTAGACACCCAGCTGAAGGTCAGAGGGCATTATTAGGGGTCAAACAGCGGAGCTGCAGGACGCCCACGCAAACTGTCCTGATTATCCTTCTTACTGTTATTTTTCTGCCCTTAATAATGTACCCAGATCTCGTAAACCACGAGGCGCAGATTCACCACACTGGGTGGATACGGTAGCTTGCAAATGCCACACTGACCACATGGTGGCGATAAAGCGAGGCGTTTCACATTTGGCCCGTATCTCGCGAACCGTAAAGGTCCAGAAACACGATCCTTTCTGACAGATTCCTTGAGTCCGGCAGAATCCGGCGCATGCATTGTTTATGGCTTCTGCCACGTTGGATTTGTCACAATTTTTTGCGATGTTTGAAAAACTTATTTTTTTCCCCCGTAAGTCCTCCTACATTGTGTGACTGATTGGCACAGTTCTGTGGGACTCATACTCTTTAACGGCTGAAGATGAAAAGATCAAAAGAGTTTTTCTACTCCAAAGCGCTTTGCCGTACTGCTCTTACAAAGTCCGTGGCGACTACGCGTACAGAGGACATGAGGCGTACCTCCTGAACGCTGTGTGTGAACGGGACAAATCTTTCACAGATATATTTGGCTCATGGCCACAAGAGATTTTAGCCACACTGTTTTAGGCTCTATAGCGCCACCTTCAGGTAAGGCACGTTTTGTGCATTTTTGACTATGACTGCCATTCTTTGGGCTAGATTACAGATGCAGTCAGGGCCCTTGTGTGTGTAGTCCGCACGTTCTCTCCGTGTCCGTGTGGGTTTCCTCCGGGTACTCCGGTTTCCTCCCACAGCACAAAGACATGCAGGTTAGACTTATTGGAGACTCTAAATAAAAAAAATTGGGATAGGCTCCAGCACTCCCATGACCCTGACCAAGACAAATGGGTATAGATGATGGATGGATGGATGATTATGATTATTATTATTATTAGTGGCAGCATTGGGCTCATATAATGTCTGCACAGAGTAGCTGTGTATACAGCATGCAGTCAGGCTGCATGGGCACAGAGTAGCTGTGTATACAGCATGCAGTCAGGCTGCATGGGCACAGAGTAGCTGTGTATACAGCATGCAGTCAGGCTGCGTGGGCACAGAGTAGCTGTGTATACAGCATGCAGTCAGGCTGCGTGGGCACAGAGTAGCTGTGTATACAGCATGCAGTCAGGCTGCGTGGGCACAGAGTAGCTGTGTATACAGCATGCAGTCAGGCTGCGTGGGCACAGAGTAGCTGTGTATACAGCATGCAGTCAGGCTGCGTGGGCACAGAGTAGCTGTGTATACAGCATGCAGTCAGGCTGCGTGGGCACAGAGTAGCTGTGCATACAGCATGCAGTCAGGCTGCGTGGGCACAGAGTAGCTGTGCATACAGCATGCAGTCAGGCTGCGTGGGCACAGAGTAGCTGTGTATACAGCATGCAGTCAGGCTGATGGGCACAGAGTAGCTGTGTATACAGCATGCAGTCAGGCTGCATGGGCACAGAGTAGCTGTGTATACAGCATGCAGTCAGGCTGCGTGGGCACAGAGTAGCTGTGTATACAGCATGCAGTCAGGCTGCATGGGCACAGAGTAGCTGTGTATATAGCATGCAGTCAGGCTGATGGGCACAGAGTAGCTGTGTATACAGCATGCAGTCAGGCTGCGTGGGCACAGAGTAGCTGTGTATGCAGCATGCAGTCAGGCTGCGTGGGCACAGAGTAGCTGTGTATACAGCATGCAGTCAGGCTGCGTGGGCACAGAGTAGCTGTGTATACAGCATGCAGTCAGGCAGCGTGGGCACAGAGTAGCTGTGTATACAGCATGCAGTCAGGCTGCGTGGGCACAGAGTAGCTGTGTATACAGCATGCAGTCAGGCTGCGTGGGCACAGAGTAGCTGTGTATACAGCATGCAGTCAGGCTGCGTGGGCACAGA
>CM077294.1:2593790-2601290 GCA_039654925.1 Anguilla pacifica
GCCCCAGACGCAGTGCTGAGCTCAGAGACAGAATTAGCCCTGGGTGAGTGTGAGTGTGTGTGTGAGCTACAGACCCGGGTCCGAGCTGTGGGGGGGGGGGGGGACTAATCTCGCCTTTAATGCTTCTGCAGGGGTACCGTCACGTTCTGTAATGGACGTTCCCATGACAACACGCGTCGCCGAACTCCGCTGAACAGGTTCGCACCGGACCCACTGACATATGCGTGGGGAGGGGGACAGACAGCTAGCAGAATGAGAGGCACACCCAGACAAATGCGTTACACAGATAACTGCCGGTTTTTTGTGTATATGTAAATTATACGTATATTGGTATGTATGTGTCTTTTCAATGCCTAGCTAAACGAAAGTTAAACTGGAAAAACTTTACAGACACACGGTTAGCTCGGTAGGCTCTTCTGCTCTCTGACACCTTGCTGTGTGTTTTTAAAAAGTCACTCGACGGAAAGTTTCAGGTTTCTGATCGCGGCTTAAGCTTTAGACCAAACTGATTAGATTTCTCAGGGGGTTTTTTCCCTTCAGATTTCCCTAATCTATTTTTCATGGAGAAATTTTTCTCTTCCATTTTTAAAAGGGTGATTTATGTGTTTGTTTATTTATTTAATTTTTTACGGTATCTCAAGGTTACCATCTAATGCCAGGCGAGGAAAATAAATGTTCCTGTTAATGTTTTTTTTTTTTTTTTCTGTGCGTGTCTGTTCCATTTCCTCTCTGCTGGTGTGGGGTGAGCCTGGCACTTGATTTATACGCCACACACACCATTAATCCCGAAACGATGCATGCCTCAGCCGAATAATTGATCTCGCCGCTACTGTAACTAAATCCGTCAAAAACGACGACAACCCGCCCATACCGCCAAAAGAGCCTCGGGTTCGACGCCGTTTAAAAAAAAAAAAGAGAAATAAACGTTTCTGCAGCTGAGAGCGCGCTGCTGAAATCCGCGGGGCAAAAAAACTCAAAAAATTTTAACGCACGATCAATAAATCAGAGCGATTTTGATCTACTTGCAGCTCTCAGGACGGCCACTAGAGGGAGCTTGGCCATTTTCCATTTGCTGCATGTCCGGAGTTTCGCAAAGGGTGCGCACAGCAGACCCAGGAAGGGGAGATATAAATAGCACAGCGCGCCATCTTATCAGAATTCCCCTCTCCTCGCAGGGAACATCTTGTGAAACTGTTTGACAGGCGTAAAATCGTCAGAAGGATGAGAACTGATGTAAAATATTGATCACGCAAGTTGAGCATTCAGAAACTCGCCCAGAAATAAAATCGACCTGACCTTGCTAAAGGCCATCGCCATGGCTTCTGTAATGGAAGAAGTTAACAGCGACTCTTACTGTTGGCTTTTCAAGCCACTCCCCCTCCCCACGATTGCCCCTTTTTCAGTACACCGTGCTTAAAGAAATTAGCATCTTATTCAACAACACTGAAATAAATCAAGGAGAAACAGACCTGTCAACAATCCTAAACAATGCAAGCAGGAGGTGTTATCATTAAAAACAAAAGAGCACTCAGATTGTCTGGGATGTGCATTCAAATGAACCATTACAAAAAATATAAATAAAAATGTTAAAAATCATGTCCGCTGAACCAGCTGCAGGCCTGGTGCCTGTTGACAGCCCGAAGAAGGAGAGAGAAAACAGCAGGGCTGCCTCCTCTTTCCCTCCATATGAAAAGTGAGGGAAAAAATGATTCAATCCAGAAATGTACCTTTTTAATGATTTAATATGCATTGTGCTTCTGAGGAACTCCTCATACTAAAGCCTCTCACCGACACACACACATACACACACGCTCACACACACACACTCACAAAAACACACACACACTCACACACACACACGCACACACACACACACACACACACTCACAAACACACACACTCACACACTCACAAACACACATACACACGCTCACACTCACACACACACTCACAAACACACACACGCTCACACTCACACACACACTCGCAAACACACACACACACACACTCACAAACACACACACACACACAGGTACGCACACACTCATACACACACACACACTCACAAAAACACACACACACTCACACACACACACAAGCACAAACACACACATACACACACACACACACGCACACACACACACACACACACACACAGGTACGCACACACTCACACACACACTCACAAAAACACACACACACTCACACACACACACGCACACACACTCACAAACACACACACACACACACACAGGTACGCACACACTCACAAAAACACACACACACTCACACACCCACACAAGCACAAACACATACACACACACACACACACTCACAAGCACAAACACACAAACACACACAGGTACGCACATGCGCACACACACACTCACTCACACACACACACACACGCATGCACATGTGCACACACTCACACACAGGCACAAACACACACACACACTCACATGTTTGTATTGCTATACTTGTGAGGAATTCCCATTGACTTACATTCATTCCGTAACCTCTAACCCTAACCCCAACCACTACATGCCTAACCTTAACCCTAACCTTAACCTAATCGTAACCCTAACCCTAACCCTAAAACAGCCTCTTGAACTTGTGGGGACCAGCAATTTTTCCTCATCTTTCTATCCTTGTGGGGACATTTGGTTCTCACAAAGATAGTCATGCATGTCCACACACACGCACACACTCACACACACACACACACACACACACATATATATGAATCCCTGTTGACCTTGGCTTCCTGTAAGGTGAAACAGATTTCCTCCTACAATAAGCGATATCCTGCCTGCCTCCTGTTTCCCTCGGTCAGGCGGGATGCTGGGAAACAGATTAAAAGAGGGAGAGCCGAGGCCTGCTTTTCCCAGCCGAGCTCTCAGAGGAGGGGATTTAATAACAAAAGGACAAAAAAAAGACCAAATTAAGAGAACAGAAGTGTTGGGACCGGTTTTACATTTTGGTACTGAGCAAGCTTAGACACATGGACCGGTGTATCGGATCAAAATGGTGACTCTTCACACCCCTGCTTTTAAGGTTCTCCATACCTGGCGCCTCTGTCCTATCCCACTGCAGTGTGCTCCATTGTTCTAGAGGCATAAAAACAAAAAGCTGAGGTACCAGTTTTCCAGTGACGGACATGTGGAGCTCTAAGTGGGCGGGGCCAGGATGACCTCAGGCTTCGCCGTGGCGGGTGGCTGCAGTACGTAGTATATTAGAAATGCATTGGTGGCGAGCCCATCTGTACTTTATGAGCCAATAAAAGGGCCATAAAATCTATTCTGAAACGCACAGGTAGCCAAAGCAGGGAGGAGGGTGCTGGGGTTATACGAGCTCTTTCTGCAGTCCCACTCAGTCATTCACCAGCTGGCTTTTCAACCACTTACAGCTGTTTAATGTTTTTATTTTGTGTGTGTGTGTGTGTGTGTGAGTGTGTGTGTGTGTGTGTGTGTGTGTGTGAGTGTGTGTGTGATAGGGCCGTGAGGTCCGTTCCGTCTGCCGGTTTGTCCATCTGTCTGTCCGTCAGGGCCGATCTCATATTCTGACCCGGGTGGACCGCAGTCGGCCCGATCACAGACTTCACCATTCGGCCTGTTTCAGGTACACCTGACACCTCAGGTAAGGCCTGCCACTGCTCTCACACGCCCGACCGTACTGTCACCAAACTGGCCAAAACACAGGCTTCACCAGCGCAGGGCTTAGTGGACAAATGCAGGGCTTAGTGGACAAATGCAGGGTTTCGTGATCAAATGCAGGGTTTAGTGGACAAATGCAGGGCTTAGTGATCAAATGCAGGGTTTAGTGGACAAATGCAGGGCTTAGTGATCAAATGCAGGGTTTAGTGGAGAAATGCAGGGGTTAGTGAGCAAATGCAGCCAACGCCAGTCTCAAAAGTAACATTTTTAAAATGGCTTCCACAACAAAAGCCTTCCAGTTCCATTTCTGTTGCATTTGTTTGCCTGTTCTTTGCACATCTCACGTCCTCCTGAATCGTGGCTGAATAGGCGAATGAACAGAGGCAGGTGCTGAGAACAGACGGAACAGAAAATAAAGAGCAGACAGAGAACAGAGGGATGATGAAGAAAGAGAAAAAAACGAGAACAACAAATGGAAAAAATCAGCGAACATAAAAAGGCTTAAACTGCATTTAAACAAATTTGCTGGCGAATGCAAACATGGATTGGCGCAGGGAACGGAGAGCTCTGAATACACAATCTGAGAGATCGCAGTTTCAGGCAGGAGCCCAGGCTGATGCAGCAGGCGGGAGCAGGAGATTCAATTCCGTGTTACTGGGAGCGGGGCACGAAAGATGAGATTTTATTTTCTCTGCGTGGTGCAGCGTTTCCCCCCAGCCCACTCCCTGCCCTGCCCACTCCCTGCCCGCTCTCTACCCACTCCCTGCCCTGCCCACTCTCTGCCCGCTCTCTACCCACTCCCTGCCCACTCCCTGCCCTGCCCACTCTCTGCCCGCTCTCTACCCACTCTGCCCTCTCTCTGCCTGCTCCCAGCCCTGCCTGCTCTCTGCCCACTCCCTGCCTGCTCACTGCCCGCTCTCTACCCACTCCCTGCCTGCTCACTGCCCGCTCTCTACCCACTCCCTGCCTGCTCACTGCCCGCTCTCTACCCACTCCCTGCCTGCTCACTGCCCGCTCTCTACCCACTCCCTACCCACTCTGCCCTCTCTCTGCCTGCTCCCAGCCCTGCCTGCTCTCTGCCCTGCCCACTCTCTGCCCGCTCTCTACCCACTCTGCCCTCTCTCTGCCTGCTCCCAGCCCTGCCTGCTCCCTGTCCCCCTCCCTGCCCAGCCCACTCTCAGCCCACTCCCTGCCTGCTCACTGCCCGCTCTCTACCCACTCCCTGCCTGCTCACTCTCTGCCCTGCCCACTCTCTGCCCTGCCCACTCTCTGCCCGCTCTCTACCCACTCTGCCTCTCTCTGCCTGCTCCCAGCCCTGCCTGCTCCCTGTCCCCCTCCCTGCCCAGCCCACTCTCCGCCCTGCCCACTCCCTGCCTGCTCACTGCCCGCTCTCTACCCTGCCTGCTCTCTGCCCACTCCCTGCCTGCTCACTGCCCGCCCTCTACCCACTCCCTGCCCTGCCCACTCCCTGCCTGCTCACTGCCCGCTCTCTACCCACTCCCTGCCCTGCCCTGCCCACTCCCTGCCCTGCCTACTCTCTGCCCACTCCCTGCCCTGCCAGCTCTCTGCCTGCTCACTGCCCTGCCCACTCTCTGCCCTGCCCACTCCCAGCCCTGCCCACTCTCTGCCCTACCCACTCTCTGCCCGCTCCCTGCCCTGCTCGCTCTCTGCCCTACCCGCTCCCTGCCCTGCCCACTCCCTGCCTGCCCCCTGCCTGCTCCCTACCCACTCCCTACCCACTCTGCCCTCTCTCTGCCTGCTCCCAGCCCTGCCTGCTCCCTGTCCCCCTCCCTGCCCTGCCCACTTCCTGCCCTGCCCGCACTCTGCACGCTCCCTGCCCTACCTGCTCCCTGCCCGCTCACTGCCCGCTCCCTGCCCTACCCGCTCCCTGCCTGCTCACTGCCTGCTCTCTGCCCACTCCCTACCCGCTCCCTGCCCTGCCCGTTCCCTGCCCACTCCCTGCCCACTCCCTACCCCGCCTGCTCCCTGCCTGCTCTCTGCCCTGCCCACTCCCTGGCACATGAACCAGGTTGCCCATTCTTGTATCTCCCACAATACCCTGCTTCCCCTCCCTTAGAACACATTCTTGTCCAGCGCTTACTGCATTTCCATATGCCAAGATTTTGAAAGTTAAACATGCAGAATAATTTCAAAAACCTGAATTTATTCAGCATATTTTGTACAGAGATAGAGACGGGGTACACCAATATCAAGTTCGGCAGAAGGGAAAAAAAGGGGGAGGTTTGTGAAACATAGGCTCATAACCTCAGTTTACTCCCCCCGGCTCACTGAGGAGTGTGTGAGTTTGAGGGTGTCTTTGTGCAGAGGGAGTCGAGGCTTGTCCCAGCTGTAAATGTGTGAGAGGGACTGTAACCCAAGCTGTGGGAGCCCAGCAGAATGGCAGATACAGGAGAGAGAGGGGAAAAATAACTGTGTGGAGAAACGGCGGATTTTATGATAGTGTTAAAGAAAAAGAGAGGATTCCAACACTGGCAGCCACTTCCACAGACGCTGGGCTGAGCAAAACCCACAAAAAAATAACAAATAAAAAAAGCATCTTAAAGTGATTTCTGATGCCAGAGCAAAATCTGACAAGGCTGTTTTCTGCACCTGCACGTAAAAGCTGTGTGAGTGTGTGTGTACGTGTGTGTGTGTGTGTGCCTGCATGTGCATGTACGAGCGTGTGTATGTGTGTACGAGTGTGTGTGTGCGTGTGTGTGTGCGTACGTGCGTGTGTGTGTATGAGCGTGTGTGTGTGTGCATCTGTGTGTTTTTTTGTGTGTGTGTGTGTGTGTGTGTGTGTGTGTGCATGTATGAGCATGTGTGTGTGTGCATCTGTGTGTGTTTTTTTGTGTGTGTGTGTGCGTGTATGAGCATGTGTGTGTGCGTGTGTGTGTGTGTACGTGCGTGCGTACGAGCATGTGTGTGTGCCTGCATGTGCTTGTACGAGCGTGTGAGTGTGTGTGTGTGTGTGTGTGTACGTGTGTGCGTACGAGCATGTGTGTGTGCCTGCATGTGCATGTACGAGCGTGTGAGTGTGTGTGTGTGTGTGTATGAGCGTGTGTGGGATGAAGGGAAGTAATCTCTCACTGTTTGTTGGGAAGCAATATGTTTCTGGTGACTACAGCCACAGTAGGTGGGTGATTAAAAGTAATTACATAATTACACAGAATGTGTTACTGAACCGAACACGACAACAGCAGCAGTCAGCTTCACTGAGCTCTGCGCACTGTGCAGGAGTTACACACACACTCACAAACACACACGCACACACACACACACCACCCCCCTTACACACACACTCACAAACACACACACCACCCCCCTTACACGCACTCACACACACCACCCCCCTTACACACACACACACACACACCACCCCCCTTACACACACACACACACACACACCACCCCCCTTACACACACCACCCCCCTTACACACACACACACACACACACCACCCCCCTTACACACACACTCACAAACACACACCACCCCCCTTACACACACACACACACACACACCACCCCCCTTACACACTCACAAACACACACACACACACACACACACCACCCCCCTTACACACACACACACACACACCACCCCCCTTACACACTCACAAACACACACACACACACACACACACCACCCCCCTTACACACACACACACACCACCCCCCTTACACACACACACACGCACGCACACACACACACACACACACACACACTCACAAACACACACACACACACACACACACACACACACCACCCCCCTTACACACACACACACACACACACCACCCCCCTTACACACACACACACACACTCACACACACCACCCCCC
>CM077294.1:2606290-2611290 GCA_039654925.1 Anguilla pacifica
TGAGGCAGTATTGGGGGTATTGGGGGTATTGAGGCAGTATTGGGGGTATTGGGGGTATTGGGGGTATTGGGGCAGTATTGGTGGTATTGGGGGTATTGGGACAGTATTGGGGATATTGGGGGTATTGGGGCAGTATTGGTGGTATTGGGGGTACTGAGGGTTTTTGGGGGTATTAGGGGTATTGGGGCAGTATTGGGGGTATTGGGGGTATTGAGGCAGTATTGGGGGTATTGGGGGTATTGGGGGTATTGGGGCAGTATTGGTGGTATTGGGGGTATTGGGGCAGTATTGGGGGTATTGGGGGTATTGAGGCAGTATTGGGGTATTGGGGGTATTGGGGCAGTATTGGTGGTATTGGGGGTATTGGGGCAGTATTGGTGGTATTGGGGGTATTGGGGCAGTATTGGTGGTATTGGGGGTATTGGGGCACTACTGGGGGTATTGGGGGTATTGGGGCAGTATTGGTGGTATTGGGGCAGTATTGGGGGTACTGGGGGTATAGGGGCAGTATTGGTGGTATTGGGGGTATTGGGGCACTATTGGGGGTACTGGGGGTATTGGGGCAGTATTGGGGGTATTGGGGCAGTATTGGTGGTATTGGGGGTATTGGGGCAGTATTGGTGGTATTGGGGGTATTGGGGCAGTATTGGTGGTATTGGGGGTATTGGGGCAGTATTGGTGGTATTGGGGGTATTGGGGCAGTATTGGTGGTATTGGGGGTATTGGGGCACTATTGGGGGTACTGGGGGTATTGGGGCAGTATTGGTGGTATTGGGGGTATTGGGGCAGTATTGGTGGTATTGGGGGTATTGGGGGTATTGGGGCAGTATTGGTGGTATTGGGGGTATTGGGGCACTATTGGGGGTACTGGGGGTATTGGGGGTATTGGGGCACTACTGGGGGTACTGGGGGTATTGGGGGTATTGGGGCAGTATTGGGGGTATTGGGGCAGTATTGGGGGTATTGGGGCACTATTGGGGGTACTGGGGGTACTGGGGCGGTGTGTACGCAGGTCCAGGCGGCGCAAGCTCTCCCCCCGCTTGTTTTAAAGCTGGCCTCAGTAATTTACAGCAGGCTGTGAGGGAGGCCTAGCGGCTAATTTACACACTGTCTCTGCTCACTGAAGAGGGTACAGGAGAGAGGAGGAGGGAGGGGTGATAGAGAGGTGGAGTGAGAGAAGGGGTGGGGCATTCGGGAGAGGGTGAGGGCATAAGAGAAAATGGGTGTGGCGTTCATAGAAGGGGGTTGGCCATGAGATCGGGTGTGGCATGAGAGATAAGGGGCCGGGCATAAGAGAGGGGGTGGGGCATAAGAGAGAATAGATAAGGGATAAGGAGGGAGAGGAAGCAAAAAGCATGTTTTGAAAACCGTGAACATATGTGTGTGTGTGTGTGTGTGTGTGCATGCATGCGCGTGTGTGTATGTGTGTGTGTGTGTGTGTGTGTATAAGTAACAAGGAAGCTAAAATGGCAACTAGTTGCAACAGAGCAGTGAAATAAAAGTGACCAGTAAAAGCACATTTGACACCCTGGCAGTTCTGCATTTCATAGCTGCAGACAGAGAGAGTCCATTTGCTGTGATCTAAAAATGCATTAGTTCAGTTTATGGGCCGGAGAGAGGAGTCGATGTAGATTAAAGGGAATAAACTGAGCCTCATTCAGACCGTAAGCGAAGCCAGTGCCGGCAGACGCAAACAGAAACACAAAAGCTAGGAGTTTAGACTGTACAAACTCGATACAGGACCCCCAAGAATCTGCCGAGCGAGGTGACGGAAAGATTGCTGTCCACGGGAAAAGCTCCCCCAGTCATACGCGTGCGTGTGGAAGATCATAAAACTGCACGGATAATAGCACGTCACCGAGAGAAACATGCGCTGCCCGCCGTGCAGTCAGAGAGAATTTATACATCGATTTCCCGCAGCCCAAGGCTAGGGAAGAGAAGCTTGGCGGTGCTCCACCATACAAAAACAAAAAATATGGAAGCTTTCTTTTTGTTTTTCAGAAATCCTTTTTTTTTTTTTCCGTTTTCAAGGCATTTAATTCTCTCCCTCTCTGAGTTCACAGGCCATTCCACCCCTGCTGCCCTGCCCCCCCTCTTCCCTCCCCCCAGCCCCCCTCCCTCCCCCCCCCCCCCCCCCCCCCCCCCCAGGCCCTGCTCCTCCTGGTTCCCATGATGCAACCTGGAGTCCCAGACATATCACCTTTCATTTTTTGGACCTGCATATTGATACACACCTCTTTTTCCCAGCTAGCATGCTGTAAATATGCTGGGCTGTAATTTGCAAAACCATGATGACCATTTGCTCAGATACCGTTACCTCCCTGTTTCCATTCAGCCTAAATTTAACAACAGACGCCAGGTGGGTCAGCAGAGAATGCCCACGCCAGCCAGCTTCCTCCTGAGATTTCTACCCGGTGGGGAGTTTTCCACCCCCCCCCAGCCCTTTCAGTTTTTTTCTTCCCACTGGGGTTTCTTTTGTTACCTCACGTGCTGGTTTTTAGGGGGTTCAACTTCAGTCTTACCCAATTTTCCTGTTCACAGTTTTCCTGTAAAAGTGTCTGTGGAGGTGACAGAGTCTCTGCAAACAGCTCTGCACTAATAAAACTGAGCTGGACTGAAGTGGACTGAAGTGGACTGAGCTGGACTGAGCTGGACTGAGCTGGACTGAGCTGGACTGAGCAGGACTGAGCTGGACTGAGCTGGACTGAGCAGGACTGAGCTGGACTGAGCTGGACTGAGCAGGACTGAGCAGGACTGAGCTGGACTGAGCTGGACTGAGCAGGGCTGAGCTGGACTGAGCTGGACTGAGCTGGACTGAAGTGGACTGAGCAGGACTGAGCTGGACTGAGGCAGGACTGAGCAGGACTGAGCTGGACTGAGCTGGACTGAGCTGGACTGAGCAGGACTGAGCTGGACTGAGCAGGACTGAGCAGGACTGAGCTGGACTGAGCTGGACTGAGCTGGACTGAGCTGGGACTGAAAGGCCATGATCTGGCCTGGTTGGGTGCAGTACGCTGTGGGAGCCTTTGGCTTGTCCCATGCTCCAGCTCAAGACATGGGGGGCAGGGGGGTATGTGGGGGGAGTGGGGCTGCTGGGGGGGGGGGATGAGAGATGGGGGGGCTGACTGCCTCTCACTGATGACGTAATGCTGTCTGGGTGGGATGCTGGGGAAATAAAATAAATCACAAAATCAATAAAACACATAAAACCCATTCCAGTCAGCGGTGCAAAACCTCGGCTGGCATCCAGCGTAAACTCCACAAAGATCCCCCCCCACACCCCTCCCCACGACGTCCGGCAACCCGCTTCCACATAAACTCCACAAAGATCCCCCCCCCCCCCCACCCCTCCCCATGACGTCCGGCAACCTGCTTCCCCATAAACTCCACAAAGATCCCCCCCCACACCCCTCCCCATGACGTCCGGCAACCCGCTTCCCCATAACTCCGCACAAACCCCTCCTCCCAGGTTCACAACATCTGGCAACCAACTTCTCCCTAAACTCCACATCAACCCCTCCTTCCCTTTTACCTGAATATTTGGCAACCCGCTTCTCTGTAAAAACTCCACCCGAACTCCTCCTCCCTGCTCAAACACCCGAACTCCTCCTCCCTGTTCAAGCTGTCCGGCAGCCTGCTGTCCGAAACACAGGCGCGAGCACGTATCCCGAAAACCTCCGCGTGGCTGGGACCAGCCGGTCTGCTGAGCAAACAGGCGGAGGAGAGCGCCGGGGCGTGCCCGCCTGCAGAGGGGAGCGCCGGGGCGTGCCCGCCTGCAGAGGGGAGCGCCGGGGCGTGCCCGCCTGCAGAGGGGAGCGCCGGGGGCGTGCCCGCCTGCAGAGGGGAGCGCCGGGGCGTGCCCGCCTGCAGAGGGGAGCGCCGGGGCGTGCCCGCCTGCAGAGGGGAGCGCCGGGGCGTGCCCGCCTGCAGAGGGGAGCGGAGGAGAGCGCCGGGGCGTGCCCGCCTGCAGAGGGGAGCGGAGGCGGGGCTCCGTGCTTTCTGCGGGGCGTGTGATGCGGTCGGAGCCCGGAGACTCCGCCCGTCCCGTCTGTGGACGCGCCGCGGCCCCGGGCTGGGGAGGCAGCGCTGCCGCTCCTCCGGACTCAGCTCAGCTTCCTCCCCGCCCGCTCACGCCACGCTCGGACCCTCCAGGCGCCGTCAAAACTCGCTTGGGATCGCCCGGGCCGAGTGTGGCGCGCTCCGAATTTTGCGCAGGAATTTTGGCCTGAGGTTCGAGACCGATCCCCCCTCCCCCCCAAAAGAAAACAGAGCAGCGGGCAGGACCACAGCTTCAAATAAAGCCCCCCCCCCCCCTCTCTCTCACACACACACACACACACACATACACGTGAAAGGTGTAGCACAGGTCACGTGACAGGTGTAGCACAGGTCACGTGACAGGTGTAGCACAGGTTATCATCACTGAGAACCTTTCCTGTGTCCTGCACAGAAGAGTGATATAACCCTGGGCTTTCGCCAGAGAGCCAATCACCTTTCAGAGCCCAGGGGGAAGGATAGATCCTAGCCCCGCCCTCAAAGCTCGACAGTGAGAACAGCATGCCAGAAACACTGTAAAAAAACACAGACAATTTGGCTTGTCCTCCATCCCTCCCTCCCTCCCTCTTCCCATCTCCCCTCCTTCCCTCTCCTCCTCCGTCTCACTTTCTCCCTCTCTTTCACCCCTTCTCCCTCGCTCTACCTGAGGCCCTTGTTCTTTTATGGCAAATTGAGCCGTTCGCTCTGAAGGAAATAATTACTCTCTGGAGAAACAGTGACTGCTGCAGAATGCTGATATGACACGCAATGTCACCTTCCCTCTCAGGAACTGCACACAGGAGCCAGGGAGAGAGGGAGACAGAGAGAGAAAGAGAGAGAGAGAGAGAGAGACAGAGACAGAGAGAGAAAGAGAGAGAGTGAGGGAGACAGAGAGAGAAAGAGAAGAAGAGAGAGAATCCCACAAACAAATCCCTTCTTTGACTCAGGGTTTAGTTTAGAGGGGG
>CM077294.1:2616888-2619388 GCA_039654925.1 Anguilla pacifica
CCACCCCCTTACACACACACACACAGACACACACACACACCACCCCCCTTACACACACACCACACACACACACCCCCCCTTACACACACACACGCACACACACACACACCACCCCCCTTACACACACACACACAGACACACACACACACACACACCCCCCTTACACACACACACACACACAAACACACACACACACACACACACCACCCCCCTTACACACACACACACACACACACACACACACACACACCACCCCCCTTACACACACACACACACACACACACACACACACACACCACCCCCCTTACACACACACACACACACACACACACACACACACACTCACACACACCACCCCCCTTACACACACACACACACACCACCCCCCTTACACACACACACACACACACACACACACACACACACACACCCACCCCTTACACACACACACACACACACACACACACCACACCACCCCCCCTTACACACACACACACACACACACACACCACCCCCCTTACACACACACCACACACACACACACACACACACACAACCACCCCTTACACACACACTCACAACACACACACACACACACACCACCCCCCTTACACACACACACACACACACACACACCCCCCTTACACACACACACACACACACACACACCACCCCCTTACACACACACACACACACACACACACACCACCCCCCTTACACACACACACACACACACACACACACACACCACCCCCCTTACACACACACACACACACACACACACACACACATGCACACACACCACCCCCCTTACACACACACACACACCCACCCCCCTTACACACACCACACACACACCACCCCCCTTACACACACACACACACACCCCCATATACACACACACCACACACACACCACCCCCCTTACACACACACACACAGACACACACACACACCACCCCCCTTACACACAACACACACACACACACCCCCCATACACACACACACGCACACACACACACACACCCCCCCTTACACACACACACACACCACACACACACACACACACCACCCCCCTTACACACACACACACTCACAAACACACACACACACACACACACCACCCCCTTACACACACACACACACACACACACACACACACACACACCCACCTCACACACATACACACACACACACACACACACACACACACCCCCCACACACTCACCACACACACCACACCCCCCTTACACACACTCACACACACCACCCCCCTTACACACACACACACACACACACACACACACACACACACACCACCCCCTTACACACACACACACCACACACACACACACACCCCCCTTACACACACACACACACACACACACACACCACCCCCCTTACACACACACACACACACACACACACACACACACACACCCCCCTTACACACACACTCACAACACACACACACACACACACACCCCCCCTTACACACACACACACACACACACACACACACACACACACACCACCCCCCTTACACACACACACACACACACACACACACACACCACCCCCCTTACACACACACACACACACACACACACACACACACACCACCCCCTTACACACACACACACACACACACACCCCCCTTACACACACACACACACACACACACACACACACACACACATGCACACACACCACCCCCCTTACACACACACACACACCACCCCCCTTACACACACACACACACACACCACCCCCCTTACACACACACACACACCACCCCCCTTACACACACACACACACACACCACCCCCCTTACACACACACACACAGACACACACACACACCACCCCCCTTACACACACACACACACACACACCCCCCTTACACACACACACGCACACACACACACACCACCCCCCCTTACACACACACACACAGACACACACACACCACCCCCCTTACACACACACACACCACCCCCCTTACACACACACACACACACCACCCCCCTTACACACACATACACACACACACCACCCCCTTACACACAAACACACACACACACCCACCCCCCTTACACACACACACACAGACACACACACACACCACCCCCCTTACACACACACACACACACACACACACACCCCTTACTCACAAACACACACACACACACACACACACCCCCCTTACACACACACACACAGACACACACACACACCACCCCCCTTACACACACACACACACACACACCCCCCTTACACACATACACACACACACGCACACACCACCCCCCTTACACACACACACACGCACACACGGATGCACACACACACAAACACACGCACGCACGCACTATCTGCAGTCTGCCCAGGTGAACACAGGTAATGCTGCTGGCCACGCCTCCATCCCTGGACCCAGCGCGTGAGGCTGAGTTCAGGACGACCGGGAAGCCGCACCCCCAACCGTAACTCTGGGGTTTGTTA
>CM077294.1:2624388-2654388 GCA_039654925.1 Anguilla pacifica
TAGGGGTATTGGGGCAGTATTGGGGGTATTGGGGTATTGAGGCAGTATTGGGGGGTATTGGGGCAGTATTGGTGGTATTGGTGGTATTGGGGGTATTGGGGGTACTAGGGGTATTGGGGCAGTATTGGGGGTATTGGAGGTATTGAGGCAGTATTGGGGGTATTGGGGGTATTGAGGCAGTATTGGGGGTATTGGGGGTATTGGGGGTATTGGGGCAGTATGGTGGTATTGGGGGTATTGGACAGTATTGGGGATATTGGGGTATTGGGGCAGTATTGGTGGTATTGGGGGTACTGAGGGTTTTTGGGGGTACTAGGGCTATTGGGGCAGTATTGGCGGTATTGGGGGTATTGAGGCAGTATTGGGGGTATTGGGGGTATTGGGGGTATTGGGGCAGTATTGGTGGTATTGGGGGTATTGGGGCAGTACTGGGGGTATTGGGGGTATTGAGGCAGTATTGGGGTATTGGGGGTATTGGGGCAGTATTGTGTGGTATTGGGGGTATTGGGGCACTATTGGGGGTACTGGGGGTATTGGGGCAGTATTGGTGGTATTGGGGGTATTGGGCAGTATTGGTGGTATTGGGGGTATTGGGGCAGTATTGGTGGTATTGGGGGTATTGGGGCACTACTGGGGGATTTGGGGGTATTGGGGCAGTATTGGTGGTATTGGGGCAGTATTGGGGGTACTGGGGGTATAGGGGCAGTATTGGTGGTATTGGGGCACTATTGGGGGTACTGGGGGTATTGGGGCAGTATTGGGGGTATTGGGGCAGTATTGGTGGTATTGGGGTATTGGGGCAGTATTGGTGGTATTGGGGGTATTGGGGGTATTGGGGCAGTATTGGTGGTATTGGGGGTATTGGGGCACTATTGGGGGTACTGGGGGTATTGGGGGTATTGGGGCAGTATTGGGGGTATTGGGGCAGTATTGGGGTATTGGGGCAGTATTGGGGGTACTGGGGCACTATTGGGGGTACTGGGGTACTGGGGCGGTGTGTACGCAGGTCCAGGCAGCGCAAGCTCTCCCCCGCTTGTTTTAAAGCTGGCCTCAGTAATTTACAGCAGGCTGTGAGGAAGGCCTAACGGCTAATTTACACACTGTCTCTGCTCACTGAAGAGGGTACAGGAGAGAGGAGGAGGGAGGGGTGATAGAGAGGTGGAGTGAGAGAAGGGGTGGGGCATTCGGGAGAGGGTGAGGGCATAAGAGAAAATGGGTGTGGCGTTCATAGAAGGGGGTTGGCCATGAGATCGGGTGTGGCATGAGAGATAAGGGGCGGGGCATAAGAGAGGGGGTGGGGCATAAGAGAGAATAGATAAGGGATAAGGAGGGAGAGGAAGCAAAAAGCATGTTTTGAAAACCGTGAACATATGTGTGTATGTGTGTGTGTACATGCATGTGCGTGTGTGTATGTGTGTGTGTGTGTGTGTGTGTGTGTATGTATAAGTAACAGGGAAGCTAAAATGGCAACTAGTTGCAACAGAGCAGTGAAATAAAAGTGACCAGTAAAAGCACATTTGACACCCTGGCAGTTCTGCATTTCATAGCTGCAGACAGAGAGAGTCCATTTGCTGTGATCTAAAAATGCATTAGTTCAGTTTATGGGCCGGAGAGAGGAGTCGATGTAGATTAAAGGGAATAAACTGAGCCTCATTCAGACCGTAAGCGAAGCCAGTGCCGGCAGACGCAAACAGAAACACAAAAGCTAAGAGTTTAGACTGTACAAACTCGATACAGGACCCCCAAGAATCTGCCGAGCGAGGTGACGGAAAGATTGCTGTCCACGGGAAAAGCTCCCCCAGTCATACGCGCGCGTGTGGAAGATCATAAAACTGCACGGATAATAGCACGTCAGCGAGAGAAACGTGCGCTGCCCGCCGTGCAGTCAGGGAGAATTTATACATCGATTTCCCGCAGCCCAAGGCTAGGGAAGAGAAGCTTGGCGGTGCTCCACGATACAAAAACAAAAAATATGGAAGCTTTCTTTTTGTTTTTCAGAAATCCTTTTTTTTTTTTTTTTTCCGTTTTCAAGGCATTTAATTCTCTCCCTCTCTGAGTTCACAGGCCATTCCACCCCTGCTGCCCTGCCCCCCTCTTCCCTCCCCCCGGCCCTGATCCTCCCTCTCCCAGCCCCCCCCCCCCCCCCCGAGGCCCTGCTCCTCCCTGGTTCCCATGATGCAACCTGGAGTCCCAGACACATCATCTTTCGTTTTTTGGACCTGCATATTGATACACACCTCTTTTTCCCAGCTAGCATGCTGTAAATATGCTGGGCTGTAATTTGCAAAACCATGATGACTATTTGCTCAGATACCGTTACCTCCCTGTTTCCATTCAGCCTAAATTTAACAACAGACGCCAGGTGGGTCAGCAGAGGATGCCCACGCCAGCCAGCTTCCTCCTGAGATTTCTACCCGGTGGGGAGTTTTCCACCCCCCCCCCCCCGCCCTTTCAGTTTTTTTCTTCCCACTGGGGTTTCTTTTGTTACCTCACATGCTGGTTTTTTAGGGGGTTCAAGTTCAGTCTTACCCAATTTTCCTGTTCACAGTTTTCCTGTAAAAGTGCCTGTGGAGGTGACAGAGTCTCTGCAAACAGCTCTGCACTAATAAAACTGAGCTGGACTGAAGTTGACTGAAGTGGACT
Source organism: Anguilla pacifica (assembly GCA_039654925.1). NCBI lineage: Eukaryota > Metazoa > Chordata > Actinopteri > Anguilliformes > Anguillidae > Anguilla > Anguilla pacifica. The sequence continues at coordinate 2,627,032 of CM077294.1, forward strand.
AAAGTGGACTAAAGTGGACTGAGCTGGACTGAGCTGGACTGAGCAGGACTGAGCTGGACTGAGCTGGACTGAAGTGGACTGAAGTGGACTGAAGTGGACTGAGCTGGACTGAGCTGGACTGAGCAGGACTGAGCTGGACTGAGCTGGACTGAAGTGGACTGAGCTGGACTGAGCAGGACTGAGCTGGACTGAGCAGGACTGAGCTGGACTGAGCTGGACTGAGCTGGACTGAAGTGGACTGAGCTGGACTGAGCAGGACTGAGCAGGACTGAAAGGCCATGATCTGGCCTGGTTGGGTGCAGTACGCTGTGGGAGCCTTTGGCTTGTCCCATGCTCCTGCTCAAGACATGGGGGGCAGGGGGGTGTGTGGGGGGGAGTGGGGCTGCTGGGGGGGGGGGGGGGGGATGAGAGATGGGGGGGCTGACTGCCTCTCACTGATGACGTAATGCTGTCTGGGTGGGATGCTGGGGAAATAAAATAAATCACAAAATCAATAAAACACATAAAACCCATTCCAGTCAGTGGTGCAAAACCTCTGCTGGCATCCAGCGTAAACTCCACAAAGATCCCCCCCCACACCCCTCCCCATGACGTCCGGCAACCCGCTTCCACATAACAGAGCAGCGGGCAGGACCACAGCTTCAAATAAAGCCCCCCCTCTCTCTCACACACACACACACACACACACACACACACGTGAAAGGTGTAGCACGGGTCATGTGACAGCTGTAGCACAGGTCACGTGACAGGTGTAGCACAGGTCACGTGACAGGCGTAGCACAGGTCGTGTGACAGGTGTAGCACAGCTCACGTGACAGGTGTAGCACAGGTCATGTGACAGGTGTAGCACAGGTTATCATCACTGAGAACCTTTCCTGCGTCCTGCACAGAAGAGTGATATAACCCTGGGCTTTCACCAGAGAGCCAATCACCTTTCAGAGCCCAGGGGGAAGGATAGATCCTAGCCCCGCCCTCAAAGCTCGACAGTGAGAACAGCATGCCAGAAACACCGTAAAAAAACACAGACAATTTGGCTTGTCCTCCATCCTTCCCTCCCTCCCTCTTCCCATCTCCCCCTCCTTCCCTCTCCTCCTCCGTCTCACTTTCTCCCTCTCTTTCACCCCTTCTCCCTCGCTCTACCTGAGGCCCTTGTTCTTTTATGGCAAATTGAGCCGTTCGCTCTGAAGGAAATAATTACTCTCTGGAGAAACAGTGACTGCTGCAGAATGCTGATATGACACGCAATGTCACCTTCCCTCTCAGGAACTGCACACAGGAGCCAGGGAGAGAGGGAGACTGAGAGAGAAAGAGAAGAGAGAGAGAGAGAGAGAGAGAGGGAGACAGAGAGAAAGAGAGAGAGAGAGAGACAGAGAGACAAAGAGAGAAAGAGAGAGAGAGAGGGAGACAGAGAGACAGAGAGAGAAAGAGAAGAAGAGAGAGAATCCCACAAACAATCCCTTCTTTGACTCAGGGTTTAGTTTAGAGGGGGCGGTTGGGGCTTGGGGGTGGGGGGGTGGCAGACATATTGTGTGGGACTGTACAGTGGGACTAAAGGGATTTGGTGTTTTTTTTCAGGGTTCACACACAGTCTTTCCCAGTTTTCATATTTTCCTATAAAAATGTCTCTGTGACAGTGTTTCTATAAAAAGCCCAGGACAAACAGAACCAAGCTGAGCCGAGACTGAACTGGTGGCAGAGGAGAGCTGAACAGGGGAACAGGAGCGGCTTCGCTCCTCATAAATACGTCCGCCTCCATTGAGACATAACTCCACCGTCTGCGGGCCTGTGCTCAGCCAATCAGCCGTCGGTAAGTGTGTAATCCCGACCAATCACAATCTCGTGTGGGCGGGATTCTAATCAAAAGCACCCACTCGACATCGGAACGGTCTCTGGTGATGCCTGGGCAAATTACACGCACGCACCAGCCATGCTTTTAAGACTCGCGACCATCCCATCGAGGATAACAGCGGTCTGGCCCAGAAACAGCCGGTACAACTGCGAGGCTGGCTGAGGGCTGAGAATGACGGCGAACCGCTTCATCGAATGAAACTTTCGACGTTTTGACTGGAGCGTGCGAGAGGGTAATCCCTCTCCCAAACACTCCACCTGTCCTCCCGTAACAGGAAATGAGAAAAAAGGGAATGTCACAGAAATAATTCTCCGGGCACTGCTGGGTAATTCTGCTGTAAAAAAATAAATAATTTTAAAAAAGCACGCTGTACGGGAAGCTTCACAGACTGAACTTCTCGGGATCCCAGGAGCAGGCAGTCGAGACGTCTCAATTTGAAACGAAACGGTTTCCAAACAAAGACGTCGCTGAGCCTTCAGTTACAGCGTCAGTGCGCAACAGCAGACGCTCACAGCCCTGAAATCTCCACATTAGCAGAGCGAGGGGTTATTATTATCCACGCTGCTAGACGTGGCGCCTGAGGAAGAAGATCGGGGAGCTAGAGTTTGGGCTGCGTGGGGGGTGGGGGGGGGGAGGGGGTACGCAGTCACAGAGACTGTCTGTGTTGCGGTAAAACAATTCAGACTGAGAGCAGCCTACGCCTGGAAAGTTAACAACATATTCTAAAGATGCACCTGAGACTGGAGTGTCTGGAATGGCGATAAGAGCAGGAGAGAGGGGAGGGAGGAAAGAGAGAGGGAAGAGAGGGAAGAGGGAGGAGAAGGGGTAGAGAGGGAAGAGAGAGCGGAGAGGGAAGAGAAGGGAAAGGGGGAAGAGAGGGTAGAGAGGGGTGGGAGGAGAGAGGGAAGAGAGAGGGGAGAGCGAAGAGAAGGGAGAGGGGGAAGAGAGGGAAGACACCAAGCATGAGGGAGAGATGGTGAGAGGGAGTGAGAGATGAAGAGAGGCTGCTGAAGCTCTTACAGTGTACAGCACAGAGCCCCCCACCCAATCACAAATAACCCCTCCCACTCTACCACCCAATCACAAATAACCCCTCCCACTCTACCACCCAATCACAGGTAACCCCTCCCACTCTACCACCCAATCACAAATAACCCCTCCCACTCTACCACCCAATCACAGATAACCCCTCCCACTCTACCACCCAATCACAGATAACCCCTCCCACTCTACCACCCAATCACAAATAACCCCTCCCACTCTACCACCCAATCACAAATAACCCCTGCCACTCTACCACCCAATCACAGATAACCCCTCCCACTCTCCCACCCAATCACAGATAATCCCTCCCACTCTACTACCCAATCACAAATAACCCCTCCCACTCCAGGAGATGCCCGTGCTCTAGTTTTATTACACCAGGGGGCGACGGCGGGCTGTCTTCCGAGAGATAAGGTCGTACACCCTCTCCATCCCATGTCCTCGGGGTGATATTTTAAACGGGCTTGTTAGGGGTGGCGGGGCGCATGGGGGGGGCGGCTCAAATCGCTCAAAGCCCCCCCATCATCACCGCCATCAACAGCCTGGTCTGCATCTGGGCTTGATTGATCGCGCCTGGAAGATTGTAAGACGCACCATCTGGAGGGAGTAGAGGCAGGCAGCACTAGCCGAGTGCAGAGAGAGAGAGAGAGAGAGAGAGAGAGAGAGAGAGAGAGAGAGAGAGAGAGAGCGAGAGAGAGAGAGAGAGAGAGGAGCACCTCAGGCCCGCGGTGGATCTGACGCGGTGATTTACGGCCAGGCCCGGGCGGAGGGAGCTTAACAACGCCAGGAGAGACCCGCTTACCGCCATAAACCGCCATAAACCGCCAACCCCAGCATAAACAACGGCACTTACGCGGGATATATGCACGCTGTATGCATTCCACCAGCTCTCCCGCCTCCCGCCCCGCCTGCTGCCGGGGACGCAGCTGGCGGTGTTGTGTGTGTGAGCGTGTGTGTGTGTGTGTGTGTGTGAGTGTGTGTGTGTGTGTGTATGTGCGTGAGGTGTGTGAGGTGTGTGTGTGTAAGTGTGTGTGTGGTGTGTGTGTGTGTGTCTGTGTGTGAGTGTGAGTGAGTGTGTGTGTGTGTATATGTGTGTGTGTGTGGTGTGTGTGAGTGTATATGTGTGTGTGTGTATATATGTGTGTGTGTGTGGTGTGTGTGAGTGTGAGTGTATATGTGTGTGTGTGTGTTGTGTGTGAGTGTGAGTGAGTGTGAATGTGTGTGTGTGTGTGTGTGTGTATATGTGTGTGTGTGTGTCTGTGTGTGAGCGTGAGTGAGTGTGTGTGAGTGTGTGTAAGTGTGTGTGTGAGTGTGAATGTGTGTGTGTGTGTGCGTGTGCATGTGAGTGTGTGTGTGGTGTGTGTGAGTGTGAGGTGTGTGTGTGTGTGTGTGATGCGTGTGTGTGAGCGTGAGTGTGTGTGTGTGTATGTGTGTGTGTGTGTCTGTGTGAGTGTGAATGTGTGTGTGTAAGTGTGTGTGTGTGAGTGTGAGTGAGTGTGAGTGAGTGTGTGTAAGTGTGTGTGTGTGTGTGTGTGTGGTGCGTGTGTGTGTGTGAGTGTGAGTGAGTGTGTGTGAGAGTGTGTTTAGGTGTGTGTGTGTGAGTGTGAGTGAGTGTGAGTGAGTGTGTGTAAGTGTGTGTGTGTGTGTGTGTGTGGTGCGTGTGTGTGTGTGAGTGTGAGTGAGTGTGTGTGAGTGTGTGTAAGTGTGTGTGTGTGAGTGTGAGTGAGTGTGAGTGAGTGTGTGTGAGTGTGTGTAAGTGTGTGTGTGTGTGTGTGTGTGTGTGTGTGTGTGTGTGTGTGTGAGTGTGTGGTGCGTGTGTGTGTGTGGTGTGTGAGTGTGTGTGTGTGAGCGTGTGTGTGTGTGTGTGTGTGAGTGTGTGAGGCCTTACAGCCCTCTCGCCTCCCCCCCCTCCTCCCCCGGTCTCTCGCTGATAAGACAGCCCTTCAGGGCGACACATTTTAGCAGAGATCTCACCAGCGATAACCCCCCACCCCACAGCACCAGCACAGGAAGGGTGGCATTTCCTAAAAGGGCTCCTGATAATGCCAGGACAGGCTGTCCACCGAAGGGGAATCAGCGACAAGGGAGAGGGGCCGGGGGGGGTCATGTATGACTGGCAACTCTGAAGTGCCACAATTTGCGGGGGGGGGGGGGGGGGGTGGTGGAGGTGGAGGTGAGTTATTATACATGTGAAACATAACAACACACTTTTATGCTTTGAAATGTGGCAGGGTGACTCAGGTCTTGTGATGCCATTTGCAAAAAAACATCACGGTCACAAAGAAGGCGCTGTTGAGAGGTGAAATTCGCCGTTCGCGAACGCCGGCGGCTTCAGGGGTCAGGCGTTCAGGCGGAACTCAGGACGACGGCAGCTGAAGCAGAAGCGCCGGCGCCGTAGAGACCAGGCTCACACATCCTCTCAGCGCGGAACGGCCTCGGCCATCTACACCCACGCCTCCGCTCCTCTGTGAGGATTTTACTCTGGCGAGGAGCTCCGAGCCTTTTAGAAAAGCCGCACGCGCAAAAAAAAGAAGAAAAATTACTACGGCTTCTCGGGCAGCCGTGGTTGTGCAAGAAGAAGCCTGCTCAACACCAGGTGAGCGTGGGGAAAACAGGAAACAGGAAACTACAGGCTAAGGTGGGTGACTCCTTACTGATGGGACCCTCCCTCCGTGGGTCAGTATGGTCATTAGCACGCCAGCGTCATGGTAACAAGGACGCATGACGTGACCCTACCCATAATGGCGGTGTTAAGGGTGGGGTTAAGGGTGGGGTTAATGGCGGTGTTAAGGGTGGGGTTAAGGGTGGGGTTAAGGGCGGTGTTAAGGGTGGGGTTAAGGGCGGGGTTAATGGCGGTGTGAAGGGTGGGGTTAAGGGCGGTGTTAAGGGTGGGGTTAAGGGTGGGGTTAAGGGCGGTGTGAAGGGTGGGGTTAAGGGCGGTGTTAAGGGCGGGGTTAATGGTGGTGTGAAGGGTGGGGTTAAGGGCGGTGTTAAGGGTGGGGTTAAGGGCGGGGTTAATGGCGGTGTGAAGGGTGGGGTTAAGGGCGGGGTTAATGGCGGTGTGAAGGGTGGGGTTAAGGGTGGGGTTAAGGGCAGTGTTAAGGGTGGGGTTAAGGGCAGGGTTAATGGCGGTGTTAAGGGTGGGGTTAAGGGCAGGGTTAATGGCGGTGTTAAGGGTGGGGTTAAGGGCGGTGCTAATGGCAGAAGTGGCCTGAAGGGGGCAGAGGCGGGCAGCCGATGTGACGCGGAGCCGATACAGAGAGGCTTCCCGTTCAGCCCTCCTCAGCGAACGCACTGCATGTCCATAACCGACAGGAGGCGCTAGAGAACGCACAACTGCACCTGCTCCAATCAGGTTTGAGCCACTACGGCCACCAGGAGCCATCTGTCAGAGACGGGATGGAGGAGAGAGGGAGTGGCAGGTTTGAGCTGGACGGGGCAGGTTTGACCTGGGTGTGGGGTTGGGGAACTGTGCACTTCAGGAAAAGTTTCAGATTTTCCACAAAGTCACTTAACGAGAATATGCAAATACGACAGGGAGCGACGTGGAATGAATATGCAAATTGACGGTTTATGCAAATACAGCGCTCCCACGCCATACCGCCCCCCCCCCCCCACCCGCCACACCGCTGCCCGTGCACCCACTCACAGCGACTCCCCACGCACACACGCACTCCCACAGGAAACCCACTGCGTCTCCGTCGCCTCAGTATCGCCCCCTGCTGTCCGCCGCCTGCCATCGCTTCGCTGATTAAATGTACACAAATGCGTCGTGTTAAATCTTACGTGTGTGATTATACCACCAAGGACAATCAAATGAAACACAGAGGGAAGATGGCTGCTTCTGGAGGGCACACACACACACACACACACACACACACCTAACACCGCCAGAATCTGCCTGCATCACACGGACCTAAAAATACCCATAAGCCACCGGGAGGTTCCGGAGATGGGGAGAGAGATAAGTGGCTCAGCTCCGACAGCCCTGATCGAAAGGAGCAGCGGGTCCCGCAGCTTTCCGTTTCTGAGAAATCCTGGTTTATCAGCTCCGCCGCTGTTTCGCAAAAAAAACCCCCCCAAAAAAAAAAACAGGTTTTCAAAGGGGAGACTCGTCACGAATGTTGCAATTGGCTCACGAATCGCTGAGCACTGTGACAGATGGTTAAAAACAGTAGGAACACACAGGCGTGCTTGTTTGGGGGAAAAAAACGTTGCCAGGAGTTTTACAGTATATTCACGTTTAATTAGATATAATGCGATATAAACTCCGCCATCGCACTGTTCGCAGGTCAGTCACAATAGTCCCTAATAGTCCGTAATAGGAAGTAGATTACATTGTCGTTTTTATGGTTATTGCAGTCGATTACCACTCTTTTATTTCTCAATCAAAGGCCCCCATCACGGAGGGGGGGGGGGGGGGGGCGGGGTCCAATCACCCTATCGTTTACATGATCACTGTTCTTACACTTATCACTGCTGCTGTTGTTTTTTTATGTAAACTGTGGAAATACAGCTCTGATATGTGGTCACAACAATGAAGTTAATTCGAATCTGAATTTCATACGTGCGTACGTACATAGACACAAGCACACAGACACGTGATGTGCATATACACACACACACCCACACACACACACACACCTGAGTGCTGTCAGTCCATGGAAAGGTGTCCCCTGGTTTGACGGAGGGGGGGGGGGGGGTCATGTGTTCGCTGGGTTATGTTTGATCCCAGTGGCGTGCCCATGGTCAGCACTTTACGGAACGAGCCCAGCCCCCCCCAGCCCCGTCTCCCTCTTTGTCTCCCTCTCTCTCTGTCCCCCTCTCTTTCTCTCTCTCCCTCCCTTTCCCTCTCTCTGTCTCCCTCTCTCTTTCTCTCTCCCTCCCTGTCCCTCTTCCTCTCTCTTTGTCCCCCCTCTGTCCCCCTTTCTCTTTCTCTCTCTCTCCCTTTCCCTGTTCCTCTCCCTCTCTGCCCCCCGCTCTGTCCCCCCCTCTCTCTTACTGACACTGCTGTGATTTATGCTCGCGGATGAGGATGATGATGGTAATGATAATAATTAATCAAGCGCTCTTCTCCATATGTACAGAAGACCAGAGTGACCTGAAAAAGACACAGGGACTCAGTTTCTCTGCTCCCAACCCACCCCCCCCAAAACCTACAGCTCTAATTCCCCCCCCCACACACACACACCACCCCCCCCCCCACCACCACCCGTCTCTCTGACAGGCTTCCAGAAGGAAAAAAAACCCATGAATTATTCCGCCTTCCCCACCTCTATTTATATCACACAGTCCATCAATGACACTTACTGTTCCCTGCTCCCGCCCCTCTCCCACCCCCACCCCACCCCCACCAACTGCCCCCCACTACACCCCCCCAGCGGGGGTTTCTTACAGCTGTTCCATGTATCCTCCCAAACCTAAGGGAACCCACGCAGATCAACACCCCGTGGGGGGGGGGGGGGGGCACTGGGGGGAGGGGTCACAGTGGGAGTCGAAGGACAGTCGCTTTCCAGATGCTGGGCGATGAATTTCAAAGACAGCTACCCTGTGATTGGCTGGCGGGATGGTGTGATTGGTTGGCGGGATAGCGTGATTGGCTGGCGGGATCCTGTGATTGGTGATTGGCTGGCGGGATGGTGTGATTGGTGATTGGCTGGCAGGATGCTGTGATTGGTTGATTGGCTGGCGGGATGGTGTGATTGGTGATTGGCTGGTGGGATGGTGTGATTGGTGATTGGCTGGCGGGATGGTGTGATTAGTTGGCGGGATCCTGTGATTGGTGATTGGCTGGCTGGATGGTGTGATTGGTGATTGGCTGGCGGGATGGTGTGATTGGTGATTGGCTGGTGGGATAGCGTGATTGGTTGGCGGGATCCTGTGATTGGTGATTGGCTGGCGGGATGGTGTGATTGGTGATTGGCTGGCGGGATGGTGTGATTGGTGATTGGCTGGCGGGATGGTGTGATTGGTTGGCGGGATCCTGTGATTGGTGATTGGTTGGCGGGATGGTGTGATTGGTGATTGGTTGGCGGGATGGTGTGATTGGTGATTGGCTGGCAGGATGGTGTGATTGGTGATTGGTTGGCGGGATCCTGTGATTGGTGATTGGCTGGCAGGATGGTGTTATTGGCGCAGACGCAGCGCACCACAGCGTGGGCTCAAACATGGCGGCGGCTGACAGGGACGCCCGGCGGCAGTCATCAGAAAGCTCCTCCGCACCTCTCCGCTACTTCCCCTGGCGGAGCAGACGCCAGACTGCCACACAGTTTCATTTATTTACTCATTTATTTTTATTTTTTTTCCTGTACGTGCGCGGCACATTTCCACAAAACATCTCTCTCTACCAAACACGCTCACAAAACATCTCTCTCTGCCAAACACGCTCACAAAACATCTCTCTCTGCCCAACACGCTCACAAAACATCTCTCTCTGCCAAACACGCTCACAAAACATCTCTCTCTGCCAAACACGCTCACAAAACATCTCTCTCTGCCAAACACGCTCACAAAACATCTCTCCCTGCCCAACACGCTCACAAAACATCTCTCTCTGCCAAACACGCTCACAAAACATCTCTCTCTGCCCAACACGCTCACAAAACATCTCTCTCTGCCAAACACGCTCACAAAACATCTCTCTCTGCCAAACACGCTCACAAAACATCTCTCTCTGCCAAACACGCTCACAAAACATCTCTCTCTGCCAAACACGCTCACAAAACATCTCTCTCTGCCAAACACGCTCACAAAACATCTCTCTCTGCCCAACACGCTCACAAAACATCTCTCTCTGCCAAACACGCTCACAAAACATCTCTCTCTACCAAACACGCTCACAAAACATCTCTCTCTGCCCAACACGCTCACAAAACATCTCTCTGCCAAACACGCTCACAAAACATCTCTCTCTGCCAAACACGCTCACAAAACATCTCTCTCTGCCAAACACACTCACAAAACATCTCTCTCTGCCAAACACGCTCACAAAACATCTCTCTCTGCCAAACACGCTCACAAAACATCTCTCTCTGCCCAACACGCTCACAAAACATCTCTCTCTGCCAAACACGCTCATAAAACATCTCTCTCTGCCCAACACGCTCACAAAACATCTCTCTCTGCCAAACACGCTCACAAAACATCTCTCTCTGCCAAAAACGTTCACAAAACACGGGCTGCCCGATTCCAGAGATGTTCCGAACATCGGCTCCCCTCTTCTACTCTTCCTCTTCCTCTCTGTCAGTTCAGTCCCACTCCACACACTCACTCTTCCTCTTCCTCAGTTCAGTCCCACTCCACACACTCACTCTTCCTCTTCCTCTCTGTCAGTTCAGTCCCACTCCACACACTCACTCTTCCTCTTCCTCTCTGTCAGTTCAGTCCCACTCCACACACTCACTCTTCCTCTTCCTCTCTGTCAGTTCAGTCCCATTCCACACACTCACTCTTCCTCTTCCTCTCTGTCAGTTCAGTCCCACTCCACACACTCACTCTTCCTCTTCCTCTCTGTCAGTTCAGTCCCACTCCACACACTCACTCTTCCTCTTCCTCTCTGTCAGTTCAGTCCCACTCCACACACTCACTCTTCCTCTTCCTCTCTGTCAGTTCAGTCCCACTCCACACACTCACTCTTCCTCTTCCTCTCTGTCAGTTCAGTCCCATTCCACACACTCACTCTTCCTCTCTGTCAGTTCAGTCCCACTCCACACACTCACTCTTCCTCTTCCTCTCTGTCAGTTCAGTCCCATTCCACACACTCACTCTTCCTCTTCCTCTCTGTCAGTTCAGTCCCACTCCACACACTCACTCTTCCTCTTCCTCTCTGTCAGTTCAGTCCCATTCCACACACTCACTCTTCCTCTTCCTCTCTGTCAGTTCAGTCCCATTCCACACACTCACTCTTCCTCTTCCTGTCAGATAAATTCAGTCCCATTCCACACACTCACTCTTCCTCTTCCTGTCAGATAAATTCAGTCCCATTCCACACACTCACTCTTCCTCTTCCTGTCAGATAAATTCAGTCCCATTCCACACACTCACTCTTCCTCTTCCTCTCTGTCAGTTCAGTCCCATTCCACACACTCACTCTTCCTCTTCCTGTCAGATAAGTTCAGTCCCACTCCATTCTGTTCAGCTCAGCTGGGTTTACTGGCGCGACAACTCTACACTTCAACTGACAAAAGACATGATGAAATAATTCATTGGGGGAAAATATGAGTATTGAGACAAAAAATGGATCTCGTTCTCTCTTCCTTTCTTTCTCCATCTCTCTCAAACACAAATTCAGATTAAAATTCAATTTGCTTTCATGGCAGAAAACGCATCTGAAGATATTGCAGAAGACAACAGAAATTAATTTCAGTATAAACACAGATTAATAATCTGAAAATAGATTAGTCAGTTAAAATAAAATCAATCATGACATAATAAAATAATAATGGCAATGACTATAATAACACAAATAATAAACTAACACATATATGAACAATTTATATGGAAATTATGCATGTCATCTGCCCATTTCTCCCTCTTTCCCTCTCACTTTCGCTGTGTGTGTATGTGTGTGTGTCTACATACAGTGTGCGTGTGTGTGCGTGTGTCCGTGTGTGTGTCTGTGTACAGTAGTATGTGTACATGTGTGTGTGCATTTGTGTGTGTGTGTGTGTGTGCATGTGCACGCACCAGGAAAGGCCTCCAAATATACATACACACACACATGCGCACACGCACACACACACGCATTCACACACACACATGCACATACACAGACACAAACACACACAGACACATGCACACATACACACATACACAAACACACACAGACACATGCACACAGACACACAGACACAAACACACACACACACACACACACACACACAGCAGAGTGATGCTCTTCGCTCAGCAAACTGGCGTGCCATTAAATATATAAATCGATAAGCGTCTGACACAAGCGCATCTCAAAAACACAAGGAGCTGAAGAAGGGGGCGGGGCCTCAACGGTTGGCTGAGCGCCCGTGGGGTGGGGGGGTGGGGGTGGGGGGGGCACAAGCTCTAACACAGACATCTACAGGAGGCAGAGTGAGTAGGAACTGACAGACAGTATTATTCCTGAGGTCTGCGAGAGAGAGTGTGTGTGTGTGTGTGCGTGTGCGTGTGTGAGTGTCTGCGTGCGTGTGTGTGTGTGAGAGAGAGAGTGTATGTGCGTGTGTGTGTGTGTGTGTGTGTGTGTGTGTGTGTGTGAGAGAGAGTGTATGTGCGTGTGCGGACATGCGTGTGTGCATGGGACGGAGTGTAGCACAGTGGGTAAGGAACTGGAGCTTGTAACCGAAAGGTCGCAGGTTCGATTCCCGGGTAAGGACACTGCCGTTGTACCCTTGAGCAAATTACTTAACCTGCATTGCTTCAGTATATATCCAGCTGTATAAATGGATACAATGTAAAATGCTGTGTAAAAGTTGTGTAAGTCGCTCTGGATAAGAGCGTCTGCTAAATGGCTGTAATGTAATGTAATGCATGTGTGTGTGTGTCTTTGTGTTTGTGTGAAAGAATTTCCTGCTTGACTTGAGAGCAGCTCACAAAAACAGAAAACAGACAAACGTGTGAAAAGGTATCACACTCTCTTTTCTTCCCTCTTGTTCTCTCTGGTTGGAGCAGTTTTCTATTCTTTTTAAATGAATATTCTTTCTCTTTTCTGTCATAGTGCAAGGACTCAGGACAGTGTTTCCCCACTGTCTGAACAGTGGGCACTAGTGAATTTGTAGTGAGAATCACAGAAACACATGAAGATGTTTCACTCTCACTTTCCCTTCTTGCCTGTTCTCTTTCACCAAACAAGTGAATGTTAAAAATAAAAAATAAATATAACTGCCCCTCTTTCCATCTGTCAGGCCACATAAATGTGTGTAATAACTCAAAAGAAAATAAACTCGTCCCTCTCATAAGCACTCACGCCGTATTGTGCTGAAAAAGCAGGCAGGCTGTGTTCGCCTCCCGGTGAGAGAGGGGAGGGGATTTAGACGGCACTCCTGGCTGGAACCCGAGTCCGTTCGCAGCCCGCAGGGTTACGCGTCGCACCTCTCAGCGGTCTGCTGAAATGAGCATCATTCAAATGAACGGACAGCGGGCTGAAATGGAAGTGCCTTTCATATTCCCGCTCTCCAGACACAGCAGCCCGTGACTTCCTCAGCAAACGGGAAACTCCGCAGGGATGGCCTTGCCCTCTCCCTCTCTCCCTCCCTCCCTTTCCCTCTCTCCCTCTCCCTCTCCCTCTCTCCCTCCCTCCCTTTCCCTCTCTCTCTCTCCCTCTCTCTTTCTGTCCCTCACTTACTTCCTCCATTTCTCTCTCCCTTTCCCTCTGTCTCCCTCTCTGCTCTCTCTTTTTCTCTCCTTCCCTAACGCCCCTCTCCTCCTCTCTCTCCCTCTCTAAGGCCCCTCTCCTCCTCTCTCTCTCTCTCCCTAACGCCCCTCTCCTCCTCTCTCTCCATCTCTAAGGCCCCTCTCCTCCTCTCTCTCTCCCTCCCTAACGCCCCTCTCCTCCTCCTCTCTCTCTCTCTCTCCCTCTCTAAGGCCCCTCTCCTCCTTCCCTCTCCCTCCCTCTCTCTCCCTCTCTAAGGCCCCTCTCCCCCTTCCTCCTCTCTCTCTCTCTCCCTCTCTAAGGCCCCTCTCCTCCTTCCCTCTCCCTCCCTCTCCTCCCCTCTCTCCCCTCCTCCAGTCGGTGTGCGGGTGGGCCCCAGACACGCCTCATTGTCCGTGCGCTGTGACTCGGAGGGCAGTGGCTGTTGACACTAATCAGGCTGCAGATGGGGGAGAAATGAGATGTACACATATTTGATCTGCGGGTTATTTTATTTACTCCGAGGTGCACTCGAACCCGGCTCCTCAATCATGCCGGGTTCTCCACAAGCCAATCTCATCTTCCAGAGCCAGCGCTGTTCGGATTTTTCTTCTGTTTTTTTTCTTTTCTTTTTTAATTTGGTTTCTTTCGGATGGAGATTTTACAGCTTGTGTTAAGTGTGTGTGTGTCTGTGTGTGTGAGAAAGAGATAGAAACAGAGAAAGAGTGAGAGAGACAGAGTGTGTGTGTGTGTATGTGAGAGACAGATAGGTGCACACACACAGACAGACAGATTATGTGCGTGTGTGTGTGTGTGTGTGTGTGTGTGTGTGTGAGAGAGAGATAGAGAGACACACACAGACAAACACACACACAGACAGATTATGTGCATGTGTGTGCGCGCGTGTGTAGTGTACGGTATAAAATATAAAAAGTGAATTATATCCCTATAATTATGTCTGTCTCTAGCTGTCTGCTTCTCTCTCTCCTGCGCTCCCTCTCTCTCTCTCTCTCTCTCTCTCTCATTGTTTGCCCACTCCAAGGCAGCCAATTAACAAGACCTAATAGAACTGGAGTTTTACAGCGATCCACAGAGCGAGGGGTGTCCAATCACAGCGCCCGCGGGAAGAGGGGCCGAGACAGAGAGGAGAAAGAGAGGAAACGAAGGAACGAGAGAAAAGAGAAAGAGTGGAAACAAGGGAACGAGAGAAAAGAGAAAAGCAGGGAATGAGATTAAGTGCAGGGACAGACAAAAAACACTAAATGTGGTCCCCCGCCCCCCCCAAACCTCCACCGCTTCCCACCAACCGCCTTCCAAACCATGACAACCTTCAAACGGAGAGCCGTTGTCCTGACCTGTCCTTGCCTGCCAGGAAAGTCACTGATGCCCCAAAGTTATAGGCTGGGCAGTTTGCCCCCCACCCCCCGCCCCTGACTACCTCACAGCCTAAAATATGATGGTCTTCCACAGCCCATAAATCTTATTTTCAGTGGTCAGTGGGGGGGTCAGTGGGGAGGTCTTATTTGTCCAGCTCCAACACTATGCCCCATGAGCCAGTCTGCCCTCCAAGTTAAATCTCACGACCCCCCACCACCCAACCCCCAAGGTGAAATTCAGGTTAAGTACCTTGGTCAAGGACACAAACGGCTGCCTGGGAATCGAACCGACAGCTTTTTTGGTCTAAGCCCACTTCCCTAACCATTATGCTACACACCTTCAAGAAAAGCAAGCCCTTTGACAAGTCCTTTGTGTCCATTGTGTCTCGGTGTTGATCATGATTATGACCACTATCATCCCGCTGCTTATGTCTGTTTCCCCAGGTGTGTATGTACACTCACACATTCGGAAGAGGCTCTCATCCAGGAACAATCAGGAGTCCATCAGGAATCCCAAAATGGACGCCGGGCTGCGCATCGCTGGGCCAACGAAGATAACCCATCAGGAGCCAGAGAGGCGCTAACAGGGGCGCTAACAAACGCGCTGGAGCGCCTAGCGCCCGTCGGCTAACGAGGCTCAATGCACAGCCGCCATTTATTCAGCCTTCAGCACATTTACGCGCCGTCCGAGTCCAGCTCCCAGAAAACCAGCGGGGTCTGTTTGCGCTGAATTCCCATCGGGGGGGGGGGGGGGGGTGCAATTCTCATTTTCCTCAATAACTCCCAGTGTCCGGGCTTGTTTATTTATGCATTTGCGATTTATATATTTATTTATTTATATAATGGATACAGATTTTTATTGTTCCAGAGCAGTGATTTTTTCCAGCAGTGAAGGTGAAAATGCGCAGTAAGACTAAATGAACTGAATGAATGGATGCATGGATGAATGAATGAATGGATGGATGGATGGATGGATGGATGGATGGACACGCCCAGGGGACGGACGCAGTGTTAGGCCACGCCCACTACACACAGCAAAACACCTGGACAGCCCCAGACCAAGAGTATCCAGATACATTTGGTCATGCAGAATATCATACTGTGGATAGCCTACTGTAGATAACACACTGTCGATAGCGATAGCATACTGAAGATAGCACGTTGTAGATGGACAGACAGACAGACAGATGGACAGACATGCTGCTTCTCCTTACAGGCTGTAGATGGACAGACAGACAGACAGACACGCTGTTCTCCTTACAGACTATAGACGGACAGACAGACAGACAGGCAGATGGACAGATGTGGTATTTGTGTTTGAGGGCGTCCAGAGAGCTGGATCTCGTGGGTCAGCCCCTCTCTCCCTCTCTCCCTCTCTCTCTCTCCCTCTCTCACTCTCTCTCTCTCTCCCTCTCTCTCTCTCTCTCTCTCTCTCACCAAGCACAGGCCAAGTGAATATTTCATGAGTGCGACCCACAGAGAGAGAGGGGAGAGTGTGTGTGTGTGTGTGCGTGTGTGTGTGAGACTGTGTGTGTGCGTGTGTGAGACTGTGAGTGTGTGTGTCTGTGTGTGTGTGTGAGACTGTGTGTGAGAAAAGTGTGTGTGTGTGTGTTTGCGTGTGTGTGTGTGAGAGAGAGAAAGTTTGTGTGTGTGTGTGTGTGAGAGAGAGAGAGAGTGTGTGAGTGAGTGTGTGAGAGAGAGAGAAAGTTTGTGTGTGTGTGTGTGAGAGAGAGAGAAAGTTTGTGTGTGTGTGTGTGAGAGAGAGAGAAAGTTTGTGTGTGTGTGTGTGTGAGAGAGAGAGAGAGTGTGTGAGTGAGTGTGTGTGTGTGTGCGTGTGTGTGTGTATGAGACTGTGTGTGTGCGTGTGTGAGACTGTGCGTGTGTGTGTCTGTGTGCGTGTGTGTGAGACTGTGAGTGTATGAAAGACTGTGAGTGTGTGTGCGTGTGTTTGCGTCTGTGTGTGTGTGTGAGAGAGAGAGAGAATGTGTGAGTTTGTGTGTGTGTGTGTGTGTGTGTGAGAGAGAGAGAGTGTGTGAGTTTGTGTGTGTGAGTGAGTGTGTGTGTGTGTGTCAGTAGGATATGAAGGCTGCACACCCAGGCTGACTGGACAACACGTCTCTCCTCATTTAATCAGCCTCAGCTGTGCCTGGCCCGAAACTACTGACCCACGGAGCTGAGGATAGAGTCACCACCCGAACCTGACAGCCCTACAGCTGGACCCATTCCCGACACCGGCCCGCGTCCACCAATCACATCTCCCGCCTCGCTTTCCTCTTCACGCTCTGTGATCTGAAACGCAGCCAGCTGGGAGCTCAGTGCACTCCGGGCTCAGTAGGAGCTGGGAAAGGCCCTGCTCCACTACAGGAGCCAAAATGGCAGAATAAAGGCCTGCTCCACTGCAGGAGCCAAAATGGCAGAATAAAGGCCTGCTCCACTCCAGGAGCCAAAATGGCAGAATACAGGCCTGTGCCACTGTAGGAGTCAAAATCGCAAAATAAAGGCCTTCTCCACTGCAGGAGCCAAAATGGCAGAATAAAGGCCCTGCTCCACTGTAGGAGCAAAAATGGAAAAATAAAGGCCTTCTCCACTGTAGGAGCCAACATGGCAGAAAAAAGGCCTTCTCCACTGCAGGAGCCAAAATGGCAGAATAAAGGCCTGTGCCACTGTAGGAGCCAAAAGGCAGAATAACGGTCGTATTCCACAGTAGGAGCCAAAATGGCAGAATAAAGGTCTGCTCCACAGTAGGAACCAAAATGGCCACCTTTTTCTGTGTTACAGAACACTCACTGTGCCACAGCTTGCCACCCCCCTTGCCATGGCAACCCCACTACTGCCAAAACCCCCATCTCCCATCCTCCTCCCTGGTTTATTGGATCTGAACTGATTGCATCTGTAAGGTAGAAAAAAAGTCTCTGATGGACTAGTGGCTGCCTGTACAGGTGAAGGGTCAAGGGGGGGGGGATCACCAACCGCCAGTCACTGTAGTGCCTTCTCAGACGCCAAAATCCTTAGCGAGACTTTAGCTAAGCGAGCGATGTTAGCGGGCGTTCGGACGCACTGTACACACAACCTGATGACTTGGCCCAGTTTCTTTTTTGGGGCAACGGAAACAAACCCCCCCCCCCCCCACTCCATTCTGCGCCCGGGGGCCCCAGTGTGAGTAGGGGGTGGAGCAGAAGGGGTGGGGACAGGGTGGGGACATGGGGGGAAGAAGGGGGGGTTGGGGGCAGGGTTGGGGCCTGTCCCTTGAGCTGAAAGAGCTGTGAGCTGATTAATTTGCTGTTTCAGCAGTTCCTCTTCACGGAGAGCAGCTCCCTGTGGATGGCTGTCCCCTCCAACATCACGGCAACCCCCCCCCCCCCCCCAACACCACGGCAACCACCCCCCCCATCCCATCCCCCCCCACCTCACCTACCCCACCTTCACACACGGGGCAGGGAAAATGGGGCCAGCTCCTGGCACACTTCTCTGGGCCTGCAGAACTGAAGAGGGGAACTGAACGGTTCTGACAGAGTTAAACAGAGAGGCTCATGGGACAGGAACAGGTGAGCTGCAGGAGAAACCAGCGCTCTGTACTGAAACTGCAACAAAGAGAGATACCACACCTGACCCACACACACAGACGCACACAAACGCGCACACGCACACACATACACAGACAGACTGACAAACACACACACACACATGCACACACACATACAAACAGACTGACAAACACACACACACACACACACACACAAGCGCACACGCACACGCACACACATACAGACAGACTGACAAACACACACACACACACACACACACTCACACACACACGCGCACACACACACACACACACACATAGACAGACTGACAAACACAAACACACACACACACACACAAACAGACATGCGCAGACACAGACAGACAGACAGATAAACACACACACACACACGCCTACATTCACCCATGCTTGCATTAATACACAAGTGCACACTTTCCTCACACAGCAACACAGGTACCGTTAGCTGCCTGTAATAACATACACATTTGGGGGGGGGGGGGGTGGAAATGGTTTACATGATCAGAAAGACAGAATGGCAGGTCCCTGATGTGAGCCTAGTGGGCAGAGTCGCGAGGGGGGGGGGGGGGGGTATTGGCAGAGCAGTTTTAAAGGGAGTTTTGGTTCTCCACAGCCACCCAGGGGGTAATAACCACTTTCCCCCTCAAACCAGTATAAGGGGCTTTAGCCAGGCCCCAGAACTCAGCGGGGAGCTTTTCCATTGGTTTATTTATGTGTGAATTTTAGGAGGGCCATAAAGTGAGCCGTGTGGTACCCCGAGCCTCTGGGCCATGTGGGGGGAGGGGGGGGGGTTGTGATCTTAAGGAATGCACAGCCATGTAGCCCCAGAAAGGAAAGGCACAGTCTGTTTGTCCATCTCTCTGTCTGTCTGTGTAATTTACTGCCAGCAGGCTGACAGTCAGTATATTATTTAACATTTTTCCTGTTTCTGCAAAGTGTCTTTGCTGTAACAGAGTATCTGTGAAAATCATACACAAATAAAAGTGAATTGAAAAACTGAAGTATATCTTACCTGGGAAAAGCATTCTCCTGCCTATCTACGTGTGTGTGTGTGTGTGTGTGTGTGTGTGTGTGAGTAGGGGGATATGAGATGTCAGATCTGTTACGTATAAAATCTGAGTTTCACTCTTCAGTTTGAGCTCTTACCAGAAGGCTGGAAAGGAGTCAGTTTTTTAAGGAGCACAGGCTCATGGCCTGCAGGGTACACTCACCAGCCCACTGCACAGTCACACCTGTGTATCACACCTGTGCACTGTAAACACAGGTACCTACCAACACGCGTGCACTGCACCTGCATAACTGTGCGCCTGCAAACATGCAAACCAACACGCAGCTCCTGTGTGCATCTCAGAGCTATTCCCCAGGCACCTGTAATGGGCAAATCTGAGTGGAATTCTAATTAGTCAAGCAAGTGTACAGACACAGGTGCAAATATATTTATTTACAGTTCTGCTGAGTGCTGTGAGGCATTTCCTTGTGGTTATGGCAGCAGGATGATCAAACACACTGATCTTAAAGAGCAGCAAACTCGTAAATGTATTTCAGTTTCAAAAGTCTGCAGATCTTTACAAGGTTTTTGTCAGCAGCCACACGCCTTAATTATGGAGAACAATGCACAGGCAGGGAGGAAGATGGCAGGCTCAGCCACAGCGCCATTAATCCCTTTATCACAGGCGCCGCGCCGCGCGCGATGCTTCAAAAACATCGTCTGCGCACTTTCATAAGTCGCCCCCGGACGATAAAAGGTAGCACAAAAGAAAAGGAGAAAATGATTCAGATCTTCCTGTTCAACAAGACCCGGCCACAAGTTAAAATCCGAATTTCAGCGTCTGAGAGCTCGAGTCCGTGACTCAGACACGGAGAGAGGGCCGATCGGAAATCCGCAGCCCCCCCCCCCCAAAAAAGGTCACGCTAATTCCCTTTCCCGAATATCCTGGCCTTTGCGAAGTGAGCTTGGCAACAAAGAAAAAAAAAAAAATCTAATGTCTTCTCCAAAAGCCAAGCTTGTAAATCAAAGGGAGGGGTCCACAGTTCAGTCATAAAAGCTTCGCCAACCCCACCATCCACCCCCACCTCCGCCAGCTCTCTCCCAAACTCCCCCCACCCACCGCCCCTCCCCCGCGATAAGGCAGACATCGTCGGTAATTAAGTAATTAGCCCACTTACTCCGGAGGGCGAGGCCTCTTAATTGGGCTCAGACGCTCGTTAGTGAGGCCAGGTGCTCGATACACGGCGCCCTGGCAGGTCCGCCCGCCAAGGCCGCCGGTTGCCGGGCCGCAGTTGCCGTGTCGACGGCTTGATTAGTGCCCTGTTTATTCTGCTGACAGCCGGGGTTTTTGTGTTTCGCCCGATAATTACATTCTCCTCCCGACACAATAAAGAAGTCGCCAGCTGTTAGGAGATGACGGATCTTTCAGAAACTCAGGGTCAAAAACACACCCCCGCCGGCCTTCCTCTCCGCGGAGTGTGTGTGTGTGTGTGTGTGTGTGTGTGTGTGTGTGTGTGCATGTGTGTTAGTGAATGTGTGTGTGTGCATGTGTGTGCATGTGTGTGAGTGTGTGTGTGTGTGTGAGTGTGTGTGCGAGTGTGTGCGAGTGTGTGTGCATTTGCGTTTGAGTGTGTGTGTCAGTGGTGTGACCAAGAATTAATTCTGGGATGATTCCAAACATCCAAACTTCCCGAAATTGCCCCCCCCCTTATTCAGTGAAGCCCTGAACAGCAGGGGGAGGGCAGGACAGGTGAGGACAGGAGCAGGCCACTGAGCCCGTCACTGTGGAACACAACTGCGAGTCACTGTTTGGGCTCTGTCTCAGGTGCACCTGCTCCGTATCAGAACCCCGTCCTGAAGGCCCCTCAGGCGCCCTGTTTCTGCTCTGCGTCCCGCCAAGCTGTCACAGCGCGTTAACATCCCCCCCGCTCCCAACGCCGCCGCCACCGCCACCGCAAAATTTACCTTGCGCTAGCGTTCACCTGCACCCCCACCTGCACCCCCACCTGCGCCTCCCCGTTCCGCCGGTACAGCCCAGCCTCTCAGGAAGTCCTTTCCTGGGCTCTCCGTTCGGCCCTGTCAAAATAAGAGCGTCCACGTCCGCGTGCGGGGGGGGGGGGGGGGGGATTGGTCCCCCCTCCTTTCCGGCTCTTTCTATTTCTCTCCCCAGTGACAGCTCTGGGCTATAATCAAGCACGAAGTTTCATTTCAGTTTTAGTTTAAAATCAATTTGGGAGGAGGTGGTGGAGCGGAGTGTGGGGGGCAGGGGGGAGGGGGTGTCTTCATTTAATTATTAAGCTGGGCTTCAGAAACTATATCTAAACATCCCCAAAAAAAAAAAATCTTGGCACGGTTGAGTGTAGTCAGTCGCGAAGTGAAATTAAGCAGGTCTGAACTGATCTGGGATGACAGGCTTCTGACCATAGAGAGAGAGAAATGAATCAGAGGCAATGAGAGAGAGAGAGAGACAGAGAGAGAGAAAGAGGGAACGAGAGAGGGGTAGAGAAAGGGAGGGACAGAGGGAGGGAGAGAGAGAGAGATAGGGAGAGGAAGGGATAGAATACTGCAGGAGAATGAAAGGAAGGGGCAGAGAAAGAGATGGGAAAGGATGGATAACAGAAAAGAGGCTGGTGAAAGGAGAGATGAGCAGGTAAGAATCGTTCACATCCCTGATGCTCTCTCTCACCAGCAGGTGCTGCTGTAGAACCAGGAGACAGTTTGTCTGGAGGGAGACAGAGACAGTGCTGCCTGCAAGCTGGAGTTCCACACTTCTCCTGTAAGACAGCAGCAACATGTGCGTGTGTGTGTGTGTGCATGTGCATGTGGATGTGCGTGTGCATGTGTGTGTGTGTGTGTGAGTGTGTGCATGTGTATGTGTGTGTGTGTGTGTGTGTATTCATGTGCATGTGCATGTGTGTGTGCGTGTGCATGTACATGTACATGTGCGTGTGTGTGTGCATGTACATGTACATGTACATGTGTGTGTGTGTGTGTGTGTGTGTGTGTGTGTGTGTGTGTGCGTGCGTGTGTGAGTGTGTGTGTGTGTGTGTGTGTGCATGTGCATGTGCATGTGTGTGTGTGTGTGTGTGCGCGTGCGTGCAGTCAGGTGTGTTTGGGGGGGGGGGGGCAGGGGGGTTGTGTTGTTCACACACGCATGTATGCATATGCGGGAGAAGCCAGCTGAAGCTCCATTGGGATGCAGTGGAGTGGCCTGAGCTTGGGAAGGATGGATGTAAATATTCTCGTGAGAAACTGACATCCATAACACCACAGAGAAAAAGCTGATGAGACAGTAAATATATATACATAGGTACAAAAAAAACTAAATATTTATATATTTATATAAATGGCTTGTCTGCAACACTGAATGAACAAAAAAAACTGTTCACAAAGTTTTATATCAATTTTCAAACTTCCAAATAGGAAAGTGTGCTCAGTGCAGCTCTTCCTGGCAGAAACAGCGTAATGCACACAGGTGTGTCTGCAGGAGCTCAGGGACAACAAACGCATCGGGGAAAAGTTGCACGTTCGCTGAATTTGACGGATGTGATTTTTGGTGAAAGGAGGTGACAGCAGGCCAGGACAGGGGCTGCAGTTCACCCCCCCCCCCCCCCTCCCGAAAGCTCTCGCTCTCGTCTGCCCTCACAGGATCCCACCACAGGTCCATTTCACTGAAGCGCAGTTCCCCTCCCGGGCCAGCAGGGGGAGCACACACAGTGTTTATAAACCGGAGTTCCGGCACCCGGATGAGGTAACGCAGCGGTGGGTGTAACCTTGAGAGGGGGAGAGCGTGACGCGCTCGGGGAGTTACCGGGCCTCCCAAACCCGTCTCCAAATCAGGCCCCATCGGGCCCCCCCCCTGCACCAGCAGCAGCCCCACACAGGCTCTACAGACTGGGCACAGTTATGTAAAACAGCCCCCGAGCGCTCGAAACTTATCAGCTCGCTGGCAAACCCTCGCCCGATCACCTCACGTCACCTCCTCACTTTCATCTCCCCTCAGAAACAGGCTTCGTACGGCAGGCAACACTCTCCATGAGGCGCCTTTACGGAAGAACTGCAGCAGGTCTTCCCTAGGACTGCGTATCGCCTGTATAACACCCACTAAAACACATTCAATTTACTTATCACGTTTATAAACCTTGAAGCGACCGATTTGATCAGTCACAGGATGTGGCGATTCCACATCCTCGTCATAAACCTCATCACCGTGCCGTTCTGACTGGGATTAATAGCATTAACACCACAACCTAAGGATCCATCAGGTGGCACAGGTACGCTTGGCTGCTTGCTGAGGTGTTACACAAGATGGTGATATGTCATGCTTACGACGTCTCTGTGTAGGCTACGTAGCTTTTACGTGGGTGATATGACAGCATTATGTCGTTTTTATGTCAATGGTCAGCACATTAACATCAGTAAAATCAGCACATTAATATCAGTGCATATCAGAGCGTTAAAATATCCGTGCATTAATATCAGCGCATTAATATCAGCGCATTAATGTCAGTTCATCAGTATCAGCTCAGATGTCACAGCCTCTATTGGCCGATACGGTTTTGGCCAGACCGAAGATAACTGCGGTCAGCATTCATCTCCTGCCCGGGGAGACAGGCCAATCACGGGGCTGGATGATTAAGGGTTATTCTTATGCAAATGAGCTGAGCTCCTGAAGGGGGGGGGGGCGGTTGGGGATTGTAGATCACCGTGGTAACAGCAGTAAAGGAGAGGGGAGGGTTTGAAAGCTCATAATAACCATTTGTGGCTGCGGTGGGGAGTAGCGGGGGTTCTGTAAACAGTTATGATGGACAGCCCAAATTAGACCGGCACCACCAGAGGTCCAGCAACCTGCCTGAATCATCCCCTGTCCTGCGTGAAAGAGGGGGGGGTGGGGGGGGGGGTTACAGCTGCAGACATTCCCGAATACCTCTGTCCCATCAGTTATCCGCTCCACCCTCCGCTCCACCCTCCGCTCCACCCTCTGCTCCTACACTCCGCTCCACCCTCTGCTCCTACACTCTGCTCCTACACTCCGCTCCACCCTCTGCTCCTACACTCTGCTCCACCCTCTGCTCCTACACTCCGCTCCACCCTCTGCTCCTACACTCTGCTCCACCCTCTGCTCCTACACTCCGCTCCACCCTCTGCTACTACACTCCGCTCCACCCTCTGCTCCTACACTCCGCTCCACCCTCTGCTACTACACTCCGCTCCACCCTCTGCTCCTACACTCCGCTCCACCCTCTGCTCCTACACTCCGCTCCACCCTCTGCTCCTACACTCCACTCCACCCTCCTTGGGACAGGGAACACCGCACAGGAAACCCAATTATTTCTTTTAACTTGGTGGGGGGGGGGACGACACTGTGGGCCGTGAGATCTGGGAGACCCCACCCGTTTGGGTGCTACCGCTAACGCGCTCATTACCTTCTCTCCTCCCTCCTGTCTCTCCTTCTTTCTCTCCATCTCTTTTTCTCTCTCTTGCCTCTTTTTTTCTCCTAGTCATCTGCAGGCATGTTACATTTACATACATTTCCATTTTAAACAAAAACCACCGACCGCCAGGTTTGTTCTCTCTCTCTCTCTCTCTCTCTCTCCCTCCCTCCCTCCCTCCATCTCTCCCCCCCCCCCCCCCCCCCCCCCCAGACGTCATGTGGCAGAAATTCCAGCTGTTTATTAAACAAATGGCAGCTTGTCCCTGGAGCCGGTGACACAGTCAGTTAGCACATAATTACCCGAGTGATTACCCAGAGGAGCAGTGGGGGGGACTCTGCACTACTGAACTTCCACTCAAAGGAACAGGTGATGAGAGAGGGTCTGGAGGCGTGGGGGGGTCAGGGTTGTTACTCTAGTGGGGTCATGGGGGCTAACAAATAGCCCAATCATGCTTTCCCAGAACGCTTATCTTGTCTGCTAACGAACCCACCAGGGGGTCTTGTTCCTTTATACAACAAATCACCCCCCCCCCGCCCATCCCCCCAATTACTGTACACCTGGACCCAAAACAGCACAGTCTCACTGCTACACCTGTACCCAAAACAGCACAGTCTCACTGCTACACCTGTACCCAAAACAGCACAGTCCCACTGCTACACCTGTACCCAAAACAGCACAGTCTCACTGCTATACCTGTACCCAAAACAGCACAGTCTGACTGCTACACCTGTACCCAAACCAGCACAGTCTCACTGCTACACCTTTACCCAAAACAGCACAGTCTCACTGCTACACCTGTACCCAAAACAGCACAGTCTCACTGCTATACCTGTACCCAAAACAGCACAGTCTGACTGCTACACCTGTACCCAAACCAGCACAGTCTGACTGCTACACCTTTACCCAAAACAGCACAGTCTCACTGCTACACCTGTACCCAAACCAGCACAGTCTGACTGCTACACCTGTACCCAAAACAGCACAGTCCCACTGCTACACCTTTACCCAAAACAGCACAGTCCCACTGCTACACCTTTACCCAAAACAGCACAGTCTCACTGCAACACCTGTACCCAAAACAGCACAGTCTCACTGCAACACCTGTACCCAAAACAGAACAGTCTGACTGCTACACCTGTAACCAAACCAGCACAGTCTCACTGCAACACCTGTACCCAAAACAGCACAGTCTCACTGCAACACCTTTACCCAAAACAGAACAGTCTGACTGCTACACCTGTAACCAAACCAGCACAGTCTCACTGCAACACCTGTACCCAAAACAGCACAGTCTCACTGCAACACCTGTACCCAAAACAGAACAGTCTCACTGCAACACCTGTACCCAAAACAGCACAGTCTCACTGCAACACCTGTACCCAAAACAGCAGTCTCACTGCAACACCTGTACCCAAAACAGAACAGTCTGACTGCTACACCTGTAACCAAAGCAGCACAGTCTCACTGCAACACCTGTACCCAAAACAGCACAGTCTCACTGCAACACCTGTACCCAAAACAGCACAGTCTCACTGCAACACCTGTACCCAAAACAGAACAGTCTGACTGCTACACCTGTAACCAAACCAGCACAGTCTCACTGCAACACCTGTACCCAAAACAGAACAGTCTGACTGCTACACCTGTACCCAAAACAGCACAGTCCCACTGCTACACCTGTACCCAAAACAGCACAGCCCACCGGCGACAGGTGCTTTATAGTACTGTAGCTGCGCTGGTTACACGGCCCGCTGCCCTGTGTCCTGCGATTCGTAGGCAGGTACAGTGTGTTTGTACATTTATGATTCTGGGGGATGGCAGAAGCAGAAGGTGAACACAAAGTGTTTTATGTAGGAGGCTGCATGAATCTGAGAAAAAAACCATCTGAAATAAACACTAATTTGTAATTTCAGGTGGAAGCGACTTAGCTGGCTAGCTGCTCTGAATGATCAGGGCATTTAGCTCCCTAGCTAGTACAGGGATGTAAAATAAAATGGTATCTGAACTCTTACCAAAATTAAGCATATGCAGAGGTCTCTCTCTCACACTCTCTCTGACTATAATAACCATAATAATAACCATAATAATTATAATGGTCTATTGCATGAACTTTAGGGGGCAGACGAAGGCCCTGTTGTGTGGGTCTTGGCCTTTATAATTAAAGAAGAAAAGAAAACGGAGATATTCTGGAGGACCCTGGTCGGGTCAAGCGCGGTCTTCCTCAAAAAACGAAGGGGCGTGCTTCGTATCGAACTCACGGATTTAATTCCATTAAACACGGAGAGCTGCCCAGCTTTATTTAGGAGGAGGCGTGGGGAGAACCAGAGAATGAAAGAGAAAAGCCCGGGATATGTCCTTCACCTTTATCGACCCAATTTAAAAGAAAGAAAGAAAGAAAGAAGAGGAAGAAAGAGAAACGGCACCCACGTACCATCCGCTCGGCTTTAAAGGCGCACGCAGCTCCAGCGCGCACACGCTCTCAATCAAAGCCTCGCGCCTTCCGCACTATCGTTGGCCTCAGCCGCCGGCAGGGACGCGCCGCGCACAAACACGCAGTTCATTCCCCTACCATATCTCCACTTAATAAATAGCTACTGTCCAGAACATTCGCTGTCCTTGGACTTAGCCCACGACTGCGGAGCAATTTAGATTTTTAACCTCAGCCTTCTGGGAGCTTACCGTTTCGGGTTGTATCAGGCTGATTTTCATAAATAAATAACTTTGGTTCGGGTTGAATCTGAGAATTTACAGATAAATATTTACAAAC
>CM077294.1:2659388-2664388 GCA_039654925.1 Anguilla pacifica
AAAGCAACAGGACCCATTTGCCTAACTTGCATCAAATGATTGAAAAGGAGGAGAGGAACTGGCTTCTACTCAGAAATGCGTCAAACTAGTTAGCTAACCAACAACTCCAACTTCTGCACTTTTCAGAAACATCAAATCCCTGAATTGTGGGGACTGTGGCAGTTTGCTAGCAAACTTGAAGCTGGAAATGGTGACTAATGTTGTTAGTGTTAGTGAGCCAAGTTATTAAACTCTCCTGCATCGCATGCGCTCGTCTAAGTTAGGATTTAGCAATTCATTTAGGAGGGGCATGCATGGTCTTTAACATTTTCTCAAATTTAAGCCTAATCTAGAGTCATAAATACAGTATTTACACCCTAAATTAAATGATCCTCAATTAAATGAACAAATTAAAGGGGAAAAGGAGCATAGCCCAGCCTAACCCCCACCCTCACCTCACCCCACCTCACCCCAGCCCAGCCCAGCCGAGTCTCTTGACCGCTATATTTTTTAGGGGGGGGGGGGGAGATAGGAAAGATGCTCCTCCAGATTCCCAGTGTGAGTGAGATGAGGTCACATTCCAGGCTGTCACTGCATCACCAATGAACACTTTGTATGATTCAGGGTTTTTTGGTGCCTCTCCTGTCTTTTTAGCATATTTGCAGGTGATGCTTCTCCCCTCTCGCCCCATCCCGGGGGACGGGACAGGTTTAGCTGTTTTTGCCGGGGGGGGGGGGGTTCAGTGACCACGCCGCCGGTGACATCAGCAGACACTGTGACCCCCCTTCACCTGGAGATCAGCGGCGTTCGTACCTTCGCCGGATTTTACGAGCTGTCACCCGTGACTGTCCCACGGCCGGGCGCTCCGTCTCCGGCCCGCGATTATTCGGGCGGGCTGTCGGAGGAACAGCGGCGGGACCCGTGAGTTTATATGCCCCCACCCCCTTTCCCAATGTTCCTCCCACTTTCCAGCCAATCAGCAACATCCAAGTCTCTAGCCCCTATCCCAGTGTTCCTCCCACTTTCCAGCCAATCGGCAACAGCCAAGTCTCTAGCCCAATCCCAATGCTCCTGCCGCTTTCCAGCCAATCAGAAACAGCCAAGCCTCCAGCCCCTATCCCAGTGTTCCTGCCACTTTCCAGCCAATCAGAAACAGCCAAGCCTCCAGCCCCTATCCCAGTGTTCCTGCCACTTCCCAGCCAATCAGAAACAGCCAAGTTTGATAAATCCCTCCCGCTGCATGTCTGAAGTCTTGCGCCTCAGGTTGGATTAATAAATACGTTCATCGGAGAGCAGCACTAACGCATGTATCCCTCCGCACGCTGTTACAGCTACCATACGCCTGCTACTGCTGACTACCACAATTACTGATGATGATGACAGTGATGATAATAATAACAGTAATAATAATAACATAAATAATAATAATAATGTCACCATGTACAGTCGCTTTCCCATTAGCAGCAGTGAAACAGTAAGGCTGGAACAGGAACAGCACAGCTGGCAGCGACGGTGTGCAGCTTTTCGCCCAGAAAAGCACAAAGCCAGAACCATGGCAACCGCTCTTTAAAAACATATCATAAAACAGCGATATCTAATCTCATCCACGCCGGGGTTTTCATTCAAAAGGGAAACGCTCGCCAGGCGTGAGGCACAAATAAGACAATGATATACCGAACAAAGGCTCTTCCCTCCTCAGGCGGACAGAAACGAGGATTTTAATCGATTTCGTGTCTTTACAAACCCGCTCAGGTAAAATCACCTGCAAGTCCAGGATAAAAGGTTTTTCAGCTTGTGTGTTTATTTATTTATTTAACTGTCCGTCCATCTATGTTTATTTTCTTTTACATTTTTTTTGCAGCAGTTACACATAAACATTCCGCGGAATAACACTGCCTATGATGTCACTTCCTGTCAGCCAAGGACGGCACTGTACTTCCCGGCGGCTTGGCTGTGCCTGCTGGTGTGCCCTCACCCAGAGAATAACAATGAGGCCCTGGCTCCTCTGCCAGCCACATCCCTGCGGGCGCTCAGGGGACGGGCAGAAATGCCTGCGCACGCACAAATGGAACTTCCCGGGATGATGCCTCCAGATCAAAAAGCTCTTCTGCAAGTGAGAACTGGCCAAAAAACCGCTACGTCCAACCAACTGCCATTGCAATCGCGCTGTGTGACAATGAACTCTTCAGCCTAAACCCTTTCTCACCCCCTAACCCACCCACCCCTTCGTACTCATTCAGGTTACAGGATGCTTATGGTTTTAGGCTGTATTTGTTTGGCTTTATGTTTCCCTTCATAGGGCTTGTTGTGGTTGAATACTGTTGGCCAGGCCCTCCCTATCCCAGGATGTTGTCCGGTAGGTGATGGGGGTAACCTCCCTAACCTCCCCTAACCTACCTAACCTCCCTAACCTCCCCATCCTCCCTAACCTCCCTAACCTTCCGGAACACATCACAGCTCAGCTAACACTTCACATCAATCCAACACAGACAACACAGGCATTAAGGTTCCGCACACACACACACACACACAAGCGAGCACACACACACACACACATACAAACATACATACATGTGCACACACACACTCACAAACACTCACACACACAGTCACATACACTCACACACACACACATACGCACACACAAACACGCGCACACACACACACACACACACACACTCGTGCACACACGCACACACACACACAGGCCATGGTGCATCACTGTTTGAGAGGATGAGGGAGAGAGAGAGATGGCACTAAATGAACAGAGCAGCACTTATTCCTGCATAATCATTATTACTGAAATAACTCACCAGCTCCAGCACTTTCGCTCAACAGAAATCACAGAAATCAATACCTGATTACTGTTCTAGGGCTTTATTACTGTTTAGTGATAAAGCTCCCTCATCTCTCTCTCTATCTATCTCCATCTCTCTTTCAGAATCCTTCCCATTATCTGCTCCAATCAAATGGCAAGCACGGAGCCGGGCCCCTATTGGCTGAAAGTTAGCACGCTCAAGTAACCTGCAGCCAACCAGGATTAAGCGCTGATTAAAAGGAATCGGACCAGTGGCCGAAATGAATAAGCACAGCCACCTTTGTTCCGTGGTGAAAACATTTCCAGCGGGTTCGCAAACGAACTCGCTCTTCTGTACAGCCGAACCTGCGCGTGAGACCTTGGGCAACGTGTAGAAACTAAATTAGAAATTTTTTAATTCCGGACATAAAGATCTTTCAAGTGATGTTCTCAAGCAGAAACAGCGCTTTTTTTTCTTTTTCTTTTTTTTGTGTGGCTCTCTTACACAATATTTTGGGCCTTTCAGTGAAATTAACTTAAATGAAGTGTGAGGACTGAAGGGGGGGGGGGGGGCGGGAGGCGAAACATAAGCCCAGCGAACAGCTTGTTTTTCACAAGTTGAGCACCGAGCACATCACAGACGGATTATCCTTCCTTTGCACCTGTGAGACCGTGCATCAGCGATCGAACGGGTCTCCTGACTACTTCCCGAGCGCGGGGTAAAGCAGGGTTTGGGTCCCGGGCGGGGCAGCCTGACGGAGGCACAGATTTGCCCCCCCAGCTCCGCCCGAGCTCTCGCGGCCTCTGCTCACCGTGTTACATTCACCTGCCGCCACTCTGGCTAAAGGCAACTGCCAAACAACTGAATTGTAAATCGCGTCCACTTTGATTACGATAAATTAATATCCTTTCCCCTGACAGTTTATAGCGGGTGTGCCAGGAATGGCGAGGGGGGGCGAGGGGGGAGGCGGGTTAGAGGTCATCAGTGATGGAAGTTCCATCCCACGCGTTCCGAGACGCTGCCTGGTGGGGCGGGGGCGGGGGCGAGGGGGGGGGGGGTTATTTATGGGGCCGTCCGTCCTGTTCACCTGGAGTGATGGGGGGGTGGCGGGTTGGCAGGCCGCTATTTCACGGCCTGTTAAACGCTAATGCCGCGACACGGAGCGCGTTCCAGTCTCAGCTGGGGGGGCAGGGGCGGTGGGGGCGGCGGGGGGGGTCAACACTGATTGGCTCAGAGTTCATCCAAACCTTCAGAGAGAGGGTGGTAGGGTTAGGGAGGTTAGGGGGCGGGGGGGGGGGGGGGGGGGGGGGGCAGGGGTTGGAGGTCAATGTTTGCCTGATGAACCAGTGCCTGAAATGCGGAAGCCCTGATTGGCTCTCTCTCCCACAAGCTCGAACCCGCCCACAGGGCCCAGTTCTGACAGCGCCGATCTCCTAACCCACTCAGAGCTGTCACTCGTCTGGTAAAGCAAGCTGTGGTGGCGGTTGCCGGGTGCTGGCGGTTGCCGGGCAGATAATGGGTTACCAGCCACACGCGCTAACGGGCTTCAGCGCTGAAGGGCTCCGGCGCTAACGGGCTTCAGCGCTGAAGGGCTCCGGCGCTAACGGGCTTCAGCGCTGAAGGGCTCCGGCGCTAACGGGCTTCAGCGCTAACGGGCTCCAGCGCTAACGGGCTCCAGCGGGGCTGTGAGAGCAGCAGCAGCAGCGCAGGGCTCGTTAGGTAAGTCAGCGCTGCCCCGCTGATGAAGGCCAAGGTCACGCTGCTCGCTGGCCCTGCCGCACACAGAGCAGGCAGGCGGGAAGCGGCAGTTATCACCACGGCGACCGGCCTTCTCTCCCAGGGACCGCGCGCGAGGCCGGGGGACGCGGGGGCAACGCTAACGGGTAACTGAGCCCAGAACGACTCCCACGCGCACGCATCGCTGCTCATGTTCCAACACACCTACACACACACACACATAAACACACACACTCATACACAGGCATATACACACACACACACACACACACACACATACACACACACCTACACACACACACACGCACACACACACACCTACACACACACCTACACACACACACACACACACACACACACACCTACACACACACCTACACACACACACACCACACACCTACACACACACACACACACACACACACACACACACACACACACACACACACACACACACACACACACACACACACACACACACACACA
>CM077294.1:2666888-2673904 GCA_039654925.1 Anguilla pacifica
TTAAAGAGCAGCTCTTCTCCAGAAACGAAACAAACAGTCCGCAAACCACGTGGGGAGTTCACCCTTTAAGCTAAAATCCCATCCTCTGCGTCTCTCATGCTCATGGGAAATCACACCAGTTACACGCTGAAGCCATTCGGCCAGCCAGCGGTCACGTGGGGACCGTGACAAACACAGCCGCCGCGTGCGGACTGCGAAATCAGCGCCTTAAAGAAGGCCGAGCGCCATGCTGCCCAGGAACCTCACAAATATACACCCCCCCCCCCCCCCCCCCGGGGGCAAGGAGCTGCTCTGCTTGAGTGACAAAAGAATATATCAGCAAAGACGTGCGGAGGGAAATATGTGTATGCATGTCTGTGGGGATGCATAAGTGTGAGTGTGTGTGTGCGTGCATGTATAAATGTGAAGCTGGTTGGAGGTCAGGTGGATGGCAGCCTGTGTAGCAGCAGTGTGTGTGTGTGTCTGTGAGAGCTTGTGAGTGTGTGTGTGTGCGTGAGTGTTTAGGCGTGTGTGTGTGTGTGTGCGTGTGTGTGTGAGAGTGTGTGTGTGTGTGTGTGCGTGAGAGTTTAGGTGTGTGTGTGTGTGTGTGTGTGAGAGTGTGTGTGTGTGTCTATGCGTGTGTGTGTGAGAGTGTGTGTGTGTGTGTGTGTCTCAGCGTGAGGGGAGATTAATGTGTTTCTCTACAGCAGTGTCCCCAGCTTAATAATGGACACACCGCTGTTCCTTCATCACCACCTTTCAGAAACAACCACTGATGCACAGGGTAGAGCTGTGTGTGTGTGTGTGTGTGTGTGTGTGTGTGTACGCTGTAAGTGTGTGAGAGAGAGAGCGAGAGAGAGAGGGAGAATGGATGTGTACTGAGCCTCTGTGCCACTGAATTCTGAGCAGTTTTAGGAACTCCATGAGAAAACTCCAATCCCCAAAATGCATCCATCACTCCCACTCCCACCCAATGGCGTCTCCCCAGGTCATGCCCAGCCCAGCACCAAACCCTCCCCCCTCCAGCCCCCCCCCCCCACCCCACCTCACCTCCACTGCTTGCACCTTCAGCTTCATGTAATCCTCTTGTGTTGTCTTCTCTACCCCCCCCTCCACGTCCCCCTCCACCCTCCCTCACCCCCCCTTGACCCCCCCTCACCCCCCTCCACCTCACCTCCACTCCCTGCACCTTCAGCTTCATGTAATCCTCTTGTGTTGTCTTCTCTACCCCCCCCTCCACGTCCCCCTCCACCCTCCCTCACCCCCCTTGACCCCCCCTCACCCCCCTCCACCTCACCTCCACTCCCTGCACCTTCAGCTTCATGTGATCCTCTCGTGTTGTCTTCCCATCTTTCCTCTTCTTCCAGCAGTATCCATCCTTCCTGTACTTTACCTTCTTCCTGTTGTACAGGATCATCGACCCATTCTGTGGCCTGGAGGGGGTGGGGGGGGTGGGGGTGTTGGATGGCACAGAGACACAAACATTTTAATCAAGGCCTGCAATGTAGACTGGTGCCCAGCACCCATTATCTCAGTCATACCACTGTCTTAACCAATCAAGTGTTAGCCAATCAGGTGTTAACCAATCAGCACGCAGCAAGCAGCAGAGTCGTAGGTCCACCCAGACCTTGCCTAGAAAAGGCCGTCCCTCAGTGACCCAACAGGAAGCAAACTGGTGAGGCCAACAGTTACTTCAAAAGAGCTACAATGGGTGGGACTGGAGAAACTGGGCAGCAGTCAACAATATCAAAAGTAACAGCAATGACAGCAGTGACTGCAAATGGTCCCCCAAACCTGCTGGTTTGTTTACCCACTTACATTTCACAGACACTCTTATCCAAACCACTTCAACAGCCGAAGGCCTTCACATGAAAATCTGTGCAACACAGCTGGATATTTACTTATTTATTTATTTATTTAAGCCATTCAGGATAAAGTGGCTTGCTCAAGGGCACAAAGACACCTGGGAATCGAACCTGCAACCTTGAAGCCCAGCTCCCTAACTGCTATGCGTCACTGCTGCTCCAGCGTTAAAGGTGGACTCCATCTTTATCTCCTGACCCTTTTTCATGTTGAACAAACCACAACCACTGTTCACCTCATAAGACCGTGTTAGCCCTGCTGGAATTCCATCTTAAACCAGCCCAAACTGGATTAAGTTTGCGCAGCGTTTTAAACACCCCCAGCTCGGTTTAACTGGTTGACACAGCTGTTCAGCAGTTGACCAGCCCACAACCAGCTGCTCCACCAGCCTGGCCACCAGCTTACTCTACCAGCTCTAACCAGCTTTAACCAGTTTTAACCAGCTACACCGGCACACCAGCAGTGAAGGAGCTGGACCTTCATGCTTATCTCATTACCTCCTTTCAATGATGAGAATACCATGAGCCCTGTTTGGCTTGTAGGACCCTGTTAAATGAGAGGCATCCAGTACTTCACGAAATGGAGAGAGGGGAGAGATTGACCACTCCCAGCCTGTCCGAACGCGATCTACAGTCAACCGTTTTGGCGAATGTTAGCACGCGGCTACTCAGGGCCACGGGCTATGCATTTTGTTTTCTCACCCTATAATCACAAACCCGTTCAGACTCCAACCAACCAACCAGGTGAGGCTGCGAGTTAACTGTGTAATCAGCTGCTCTAATTGATCAATTAAGTGCTGAGTAACAACAAAAAAACAAAGGAAAATAAACCTGTGGCTCTCCATGCGCAGGATTGAGTCGCCCTGGTGTTAGCGTTTACAACGGGAGCCAATGACCGTGAGGATAAACAAACACAGCCCCAGCAGAGCAGAGTAACTACATGCTAATGTAGCATGTAGCCTGGCTACCAGGCTAACTGGAGAGGGGGTGCATTTTAGAGAATGGAGCCCTCAGGCCAACCCAGGAGGAGGGGGTGCACGCCAGAGCCCCGATCCATTTTAGGATTTTATGCCACCTTCTGCTCTTAATTATAACCATTATTTCAATCGTACCTTTTAAAAATCACCAGAGAAAGATGCAGACAGGGCCATGCATCCTAAATGCCGTAATGTGGTCTGATGTAGGAGTGAGCCAGAGCTTGCCTGTACCCGCAGTTCAGAAATGAAATCCAGGGTAACCGGCTGGAACAAAAACCAGCATGCACACGCCGGACCTCCTGGACCGGAGTTGTGCCCCTCCGTCGTCCGATAGGCTGCACTGCCCTATCACCATGGTGACCAAATGAACAAAACACGAAACCGCTGTCACTCAAGTCACAGCCCTTGAGGTCCAAGAGCTGCTGGTCCCCCCCCCCCCCTTCACCCGGGACTCAGGTGTGAATAGAGTCCGGCCAATCAGGAGGGCTAATTGTTCAGGTAATTACCCGGGAGGAAAAGAAAACCAGGACCGGATTTGGATTCAAGGTCCCGATTTGAGCACTGAAGCCTTCAGTGTTGAGCATTCATGCACTGAAGTCTTCAGTGTTAATATCCTGTCTGACACGTCGACTGTAAGGAAGCTCCCACAGTAACATACACACTGCGTGATATCCACACGCAGACGCACAGCACATCACAGCTCAAAACCACACAGTTTAATGAGAGATGAACAAAAAACGGAAAAAAACGGGAAACGTTTTCCATCCAATCTCTGTTCTCTCAGTTCATATTCTCTGCGCCACAGATAAGAACATAATAAACTACACTGAAGCATTCACTGATAATCAGCTGGACTTTTCCCCATTTATTCAAAAAGGGCATTTTCAGTGTGTTTCAGGAAACGGGTGAGAGATAAAGAAAAGAGAGATAAACAGTCGATGTTCATCACCTGTGGCTGAACAATGAACCACGGCAAGACCCCTCTCTCTCCCTCTCTCTTTCTCTCTGTCTCTCTCTCCATCTCTCTCTCTCTCTCTCTCCCTCTCTCTTTCTCTCTGTCTCTCTCTCCCTCTCTCTCCATCTCTCTCTCTCTCCCTCTCTCTCTCTCCACGTCTCTCTTTCCCTCTTTCTCTCTCTCTCTATCCCTCTCTGTCACTCTCTCCCTCTCTCTCTCCCTATTTCTCTCTCCCTCTCCCTTTGTCTCTCTCTCTCTGTCTCTCGCTCCCTTGAGAAAAGACACACTCTTCATTCACAGATACTTTCATGCTTGTACATATACACCACATACAGTATAAATATTGGACCAATGTAAGCAAGCACATACCAAGCATTCTCTCTCAAACACACACACACACACACACACTCACACACACACACACACACACACACAAACACACACACTCACACACACACACACACACACGCGGTTTTGTTTATTTATTAATATATTTCTCCATTTGCATCATGTTGTTTATTGTTATTGTTGCTCTCTGTAGTTTTATTTATAACGCCGTACGCATCACTCTGCAGCTCAGCCCACGAGGCCTGGCTGGTGTTTATCTAGCCATCGCTCATCAATCATCTCCCGCTATGAGTCCTGGGGGCCAACCGGGGGTGGGGGGGGGGGGGGGGCTGCCATCATGCCCCCCTGACAGCACCTTTTAATTACAGACGCCAGTCAAACTCCGCTGTCCTCAATCCCCCGCTTCCCCCGACAACCGCCACAGCGACTCCAAACCTCGCCCCCCCCCATATCTCTCCCGCTCTTCTTGCCCCCCCCCTCCCCATTTGCAGGCTCCTCTTGTGTTGCACTCGACTGCTGTTACTGATGTCCCCCCCCCCCTCCACTTCACTTGACTGTCTCACCCTCTCCCTTCCCCCCCCACTATCTCTCCCGCTGAACCCCTTTATCTACCCCCCCCCCCCATTTACAGGCTCCGCTTGTGTTCCGCTCAACTGATGCGCCCCCCCACCCCCAATGTGCTAGTCCCTCGTCTCCATGCTGGCGTCTGCACTGTACGGTGCTCTGGAAAAGAGTATCGGCTAAATGTGCAGTAATGTGATGCACGTGTGCTCAAGCACCCTCACAGCAACAGTAGCTTAGCGACACCACGACCAATCATGTTATTTGGAATGAATGCACACGGCGCAGATGTGTTTTGACATGGCAAATACATGCGTACATGTGTTGGGCACAAGCAGCCGCGGTGTTCATCCAGAGCGCGTCACGCAGCGTGCGCTCGTTACACAGAATCCGTTTACACAGCTGGGGAGTCACTGAAGCAGCTCGAGTCTGAGCACCAAGCTGGGCTGCAAACGGCAATGCCCCCACCTGGGACTCAAACTCGCAACCGCCCAGCCACAAAAAAAAGCACCAGTCCTCTAACTGCTGTGCCTCCCAGATTCCGTTGCAGGCCACACGCGGTGCCACGCTCGCTTGTTTTTGGGCGATTTAATATTCCGCATCATAACTAATCCCCCGGACGGTAAAAAAAAACAAAACAAAAAAAAAAAACAGATAAATCCAAATTTCAAATAACGGAGCAACAGAAACACATTTCCCGCACAGGGGGCCCGTGAGAGCCCTTTAAATGAGTTCCTCTGATCCCATACAGCAGAAAGTATTGAGCAGAACAAAATCAAAATGGGTGACATTAATCTTATTTAATGTCGTTATCAGATCACTTAAAGAATATTATGTCCAGCGCCGAGAACTCTGATACAAGAACGATGTACTCCAGAAGTTATAAAGTATTTCAAAACTGTTTTTTAACTCTTTAAAACTGTTTTTATTGATGCTATTAAAGTTATTAACTCGCAGAAATTATAGGATGCTTTCAGCCGAAGCAACAAAAAGTGCATTTCGTCTGGTAAACAGGAGCGGGAAACAGCCACAGCAACATCAACATCAGGCCACTGGCAAAAGGGGCTCGCCTTAAGACCCATGAGAAACGGTTATTTATACATTTATTCATTTTTTACAGAAACGTTCGCATAAACAGTGACACACTGAGGCGTAATCAGCTAAGGCAGGAGTGAAGATGTTTGCAGAACACGACTAGGTTGCCAGGACACAAGCACCCGGTTACAGTTACCATGACCGCCAGGGTTACCAAGGCTCAAAGTCAGGCGTGACGCAATTCTGGTATCACTGACTGCGGAACATCAGAAGTCTGATAATCGATGCCGGAAACAGCCTGTTCTTCTCATCAAGCGCCTCGCATGGTTGCGTTCTCCCGGCTTATGACACAGAAATAAATGTTTCCGTTTTGTGCACATTAACGCGGAAACCCTGGATGTCTTTATAACTGCACATTGATGGATTTACACACACGTATCTTTGGCAAGGCGAAGCAACATGGCAATTAATAATTGGTAATTATGGTATTTACTCGTTATTAATTATAGCGATTAAGAGTAATAATTGGTAATTATCCCTGTAAGCTCCACGGCTGGGATACTCGCTCATCCTCCGCGCTGTGTGCAGATAACACAGTGGAGGTTCGCACCTCGTATGCATCTCTTAGCTGCACCACCTTTCAGCCCAGCAAACGGCCCTACTGCAGAGGGATCTCATCACAACCAGCACTGCTGCAACCTCATACACTCACACACACCAGGGCAGACAGTCAAATGCCCAGTGTTAATTCAACTCCTGGAGAGTATATTCCAGTCCAATAGGGATAGTATGTACTGTAAGAGTTGATTTAACACTGAATATTTTACTATGTGGTAAAAAAAAATTGTATTTTTTATGAAAGCTTTATCTATATATGCACACACACAAATAGACACACAGAAACAGACACCCAGACACATGCAAAAGTGCACACACACACACACACAGAGGGGCTATTTCTCTGGGCTGGTTGAAATTAATAAGGAGTGCATGTGTGTGTGTGTTGTGTGTGTGTGTGTGTGCGCGTGTGTGTGTGTGTGTGTGTGTGTGTGTGTGTGTGCGCATGCGTGTGTGTGTGTGTGTGTGTGTGTGCGTGTGTGTGTGTGTGTGTGTGTGTGTGTGTGTGTGTGTGTGCGTGTGTGTGTGTGTGCGTGTGTGTGTGTGGGTGTGTGTGTGTGTGTGTGTGTGTGCGCATGCGTGTGTGTGTGTGTGTGTGCGTGTGTGTGTGTGTGTGTGTGTGTGTGTGCGTGTGTGTGTGTGTGTGCGTGTGTGTGTGTGTGTGTGTGTGCGCATGCGTGT
>CM077294.1:2679004-2701668 GCA_039654925.1 Anguilla pacifica
CAGGCAGAACAGGTTTCACGGGTATCCAGGCCAGTCATGCAGCTGAATATTCAGTGAATCGATTCGGGTCAGTGGCCTCACTGAACAGCAGGACCTGCAGCTCAAGCCTCGTCCTCAAACCACGATCCCACACAGCTGCCCGTCAGGGAGACGGCCAACAGCGCCCCCTCATGGGCGGGAACAGCTGCTGTCTCCCACAGCAACGGCAGACTGACAGGTGGACAGACCAAGGGGAAGCCCAGCAGCCACTGCTCGTTTCAGAATGTTGTTTAACTTCGCCTTCGTGAATTACAGAAACTCACGAGAAGCCGACCGCAGCT
The DNA here is from genome assembly GCA_039654925.1 of Anguilla pacifica. NCBI lineage: Eukaryota > Metazoa > Chordata > Actinopteri > Anguilliformes > Anguillidae > Anguilla > Anguilla pacifica. The sequence goes on from CM077294.1 coordinate 2,679,325, forward strand.
TCTGTTTTCGGGACGGCGGCTGGCTGAGCCCGGTCTGCGGGCCTTCCTGATTTGGGCCGTCACTGAGGCGAAGCTACGGGTAATTGAGTTCGGGCTCTCGGATGATGAAAGCTCCAGGTAACTCCAGAAGGTTGGCCGCTGTGTTACAGCAGCCACAAAGAAAAGGCCTACAGACCATCGTGCCTGTGCGTCACCAAGACGCCATTTTCACAGCCTGCATTTCAGATTGACGTGTACGTGTACAGTGGTTATGCTGCTCATATTTATGACTCTGTATAAACTGTCTCAGTAAAATGAGAGAGAGGACAGCTGTTCACTTAGCAGAAGATTCCCCAGCATGGCACATTATGGCTGAGTATGGCCCAGTACAGCCCACTACGGCCCAGTATGGCCCAGTACAGCCCAGTATGGCCCAGTACAGCCCAGTTTGGCCCAGCACAGCCCAGTATGGTACAGCACAGCCCAGTTTGGCCCAGCACGGCCCAGTAGGAGAAGGACTTGACTTCCTTCTGTGCTGATAACACTAGACCAAAGGGTGCCCACAGAATTATTTTGTATTAATGCAACAGTCAGTTCTTACGTCAGTTCTGCAGACCTTAGATCAATTATTTAAAGAACTTGTGTAAACCCAGATATTACAGAAACTGCATTATTATTATTATTCCATGTAACCACTTAATCAGAATATTGCCTTAAACTGATTACTCCCAATAATCAGGGTATTGCTGTGCGTGCATACTAACCCAGCTCGAGCACAATTTCAGCTTGCCAAAAAATCCCTGTTTCACCCAGAGAAGAATACATATTCAGAACGCATCGTCACCAGAGACAGAAACCGAGTTTCCGAATTGTGAGTTTTAAAATGGTAAAGCACATTATTTTATACGGTTATAGATTATTGACCAGCCGATCCTCCTGGGCACACTGTGATGGCTGTGCAGGAGGCCTGAAAGCACACAGCATAAAATTAACGAGTCGACGATGAGGAAGGGTGAGGAAGGGCACAGAAGAGCCGAATTACACCGTGCCCCCCCCCCATCCTGAGAGACCTGCCCCCTACTGACCCCACTGAGGGGTGCATGTGCGCACACACACACACACACACACACACATGAACGAGCAAACACACGCACACACACGTTTGCAGATAGATACTCATGCGCACACACACACACACACACACACACACACACAAACAAACACACCCATTAACACACACACACACACGTATGCAGACACATGAACACAGGTGCACACATACACAGATGAGTGTACATACAAACACACAAGTACGCACACGCACGCACACGCATGCATGCACACATTTGTATACATCAACACAAATGCACTCATACATGCACACGGGCATGCACATGTGCACTCTCTCACACACACACACACACACACAGAATCTATCAGGGCCTGTTCTGCTTGCAGGAGAAAGCCTTTGTTTGGCATGTTGAACTGCATAGAGAAAAGTAAACGTCAGTTCAGGTTCTGATTCGCTCAATCAAAGCAGACACTGGAGCGCAGGAATCAGGCTGTGGTGACACCCAGCCGGACACCTGATGCTAACCAAGCCACCGCCATTATCCGCTATAACACAGCCAGTGCAATACAGCCGGGATTCCACTTCTCTGCACAGGCGTCAACAACGTCGCCACATCAGTGGATCATTACTCAGGCACGTCATCGCTTTGATTCATCAGAAGAAGAAAAAAAAAAAAAGAAAAGAAGAAAAAAACCCCAGCGCCATTTCAAAGGAAGCGGGACTCGAACCCGCGGCGCGCCGGTGTCACCGGCGGCGATTATTCGCAAAGGGAATGCGCAAACACTCTGCGGCGCCCCGTTTAAAACCGCCGCGTTCGAACCCGAGATCCCATCAGGGGTCCCAGTCTGGGGGTCCCGCCGCCCCCCCCCCGTCGCGAGGGCTGCTATTGATGAGCGTTTTTTAAAGACGACCCCCCCGGCATGCCCCCCCCCCCTCCCCCGTTGGGCATTGCGTCACCGCTCCGGGTTCACCTCAGACACGCCGACAGAAAGGAATTGTGGGAAAAAAGCGGCAGCCTCTGAACAGGTACAGAAAGGCCCCAGCAGACCGCGGGTACTGATGCTCGCTGGCATGTGGAGGTTCCTCACGGGTCTACCGTGGGGGGTCATTCATAATTAATCCCCAAACATCTGTACTCTCTGCCCCCCCACCGACACACCGACACGAGCAGGACTGCACCTGTGAAACACCTGCTACCTGGTCCTCCCCCCCCACTCTATCTCTCTCTCTCACCACCACACTCTCTCCTTTTCCCTCTCTCTCTCTCTCACTCACTCTCTCGCTCTCTCACTCTCTCACCTCACTCTCTCTCTCACCCTCTCTCTCTCCTTTTCAATCTCTCAATTTTCAATTTTAAGCTGCATGCTCATCTTCCAGTAAGACCAACTGTTTCTCTAACCGTGAAGTGTGATAAAAAGGCACTTGCTGAATTTGTCTTAAATTGCTAGAATGTAGGTGCACAAGCATCTCCTTCTCAACCTGTTTCTCTTATTCTTCTTCTCTCGCTCTTTCTCTCTGTTGCTGAAAAGTTTAAAAGCTGCAGAGGCGGCAGGTGGTTTGGCGGAAGGTGTTTGGCGGCAGGTGTGTTTTGGGAAGTTAGATACCCAGCGGACCGGCACACAGCTGTTTAAACGAAGCAAAGACACCGTCAGAGGACTTCTACCTCAGGGTCTGAGCGGAACTACAGAGGGAAGACATATGGTAGAGTGCCACTAATCTACTGACTCATTATAGCACTTCCCCACTTTAGACCTGGAACCAGGCTGGCTCATTATAGCCCTTTCCCACTGTAGAGCTGAACCAGGCTGGCTCATTATAGTCCTTTCCCACTGTAGAGCTGGAACCAGGCTGGCTCATTATAGCCCTTTCCCACTGTAGAGCTGGAACCAGGCTGGCTCATTATAGCCCTTTCCCACTGTAGAGACCAGGCTGGCTCATTATAGCCCTTTCCCACTGTGGAGCTGGAACCAGGCTGGCTCATTATAGCCCTTTCCCACTGTAGAGCTGGAACCAGGCTGGCTCATTATAGCCCTTTCCCACTGCAGAGCTGAACCAGGCTGGCTCATTATAGCCCTTTCCCACTGTAGAGCTGGAACCAGGCTGGCTCATTATAGCCCTTTCCCACTGTAGAGCTGAACCAGGCTGGCTCATTATAGCCCTTTCCCACTGTAGAGCTGAACCAGGCTGGCTCATTATAGCCCTTTCCCACTGTAGAGCTGAACCAGGCTGGCTTGTATTCAGCATGTTGTGTAAGCTACACTTTGTCCAAATGCACCAAAAAGCCATTACAGCACAGAAAAGCAGACAGACAGACAGAGAGGCAGGCAGACAGACAGACAGACAGGCAGGCAGGCAGACACACACACAGACAGACAGACAGACAGGCAGGCAGGCAGACACACACACAGACAGACAGACAGACAGGCAGGCAGACAGACACACACACAGGCAGACAGACAGACAGGCAGGCAGACAGACACACACACAGGCAGACAGACAGACAGGCAGGCAGACAGACACACACACAGGCAGACAGACAGACAGGCAGGCAGACAGACACACACACAGGCAGACAGTGTAAAGCTAGCTTTCGCTCATCGTGGGAAATCACCACACACAGAGACTCCTCCCAACGCGCGCTCCGGCGTCTCGCGTGCGGTTTGCGCGGCGCACGGCAGAACATCGGCGCTCCGGCGACGCCCAATTAAAATCCGCTTTTCGGGGAAAGCTCAATACCCGCCCCCCGCTGCTCAACGGCAACGGAGCGACCCGCAGGAGGAAGGAGGGAGCGATAGAGGAGGGAGAGGCGGAGAGGCGTGCGGGGAGGAAGGAGGGAGCGATAGAGGAGGGAGAGACAGAGAGGCGTGCGGGGAGGAAGGAGAAAAACGAGGGGACGGGTTTGTTTTCTCTCTGTGGCGGGCGCTATCGCCGCGGAATCGGTCTCCGTGGAGACGGGCCGCGCGTGGGGGGCAGGACGGCGGGCGGGGGGGAGCCGTGGCGTTGCGCGGTGTTGCCGCGGTGACGGGACGGGGGACGGACCCGCCCCCGCGCTCCCCCGCCATCTCCCTCGCGGGACAGGTTCGGCACACAGGCGTCTGCACAGAGGAGACAACTTCACTTCAAGGGCAGCGCCCCCCCCCCTCCCCCCCTCCTCTCCCCCGCCCCCCCCCCCCTCCCCCCCTCCTCTCCCCCGCCCCCCCCCCCCCCACCCCCCGTCCGGGGACGCCAAGGAGACAGAACAGCGAACAGCTGTCCGCCACTCCTGACGCCCGCTCCTCCCAGTCAGATCAGCGGGATGAGATCAGCGGCTCCTTCATTAGGGCCGGAAACGGCAGCGGGTGCGCTCCGGAACTCTGGGCGAGGGGGGGGGGGGGGGCAGGGGCGGGGGGGGGGGGTGATTAGACTGATTTTAAAAAAACAAACAAAAAAACGGCGAAGGCGTTAAATTAAACGCTTCGCCCAGCGAGGGGGCGCATTAAGCCAACCAGGCCACCGCCGTCCGTCACGGCAACGGCATAATTCCGTCTGACAGCGAGCATGCTGGGAGCGCTAGAGGTCTCACCGTTCTTTTTCTTTTTTCCCCACGCACTCAGGTACAGCCTTTTTGTACTTCCTGTTCTGACGTACACACTTGTATGTCGTTGAAAGTATTCTTCCAAGTGTAATTCCTCGTATGTTATCATACTTACTGGCCGATAAAAGGATCCTAAAATGATCCAACCGCCGCTCGGACAGCAACGCGGGCTTCGGCCGCGGCGTACAAACATCCAGAGCACGGCACGCTCGCGGTCTGGAAGAGTCGTGCGCTATAAACGCCTTTCTGAAAGCACCGCTGACTTCCCCTCACAGCTTTTTACACCAAATCAATTTAAACACGTTCAGGAGGAACAGCAGCTCGCTCAAGGACGTGCGTCAGAGCCGCTAACAGAGGGCACACAGAGTTTCGTTTCTTACTTTCACACCCACATGAACTCCCCAATCCCTGCCCCTCCTTCTCTCACTCCTCTCTCTCTCTCTCTCTCTCTCTATCCCTCCCACTCTCTCTTTCTCCCTCTGGTCTACATTCAATTAGTCCTGCTGTTCTGTTTTTGCTCTCCCACCGTAAAATATTCTCAGCGGTTCTCAGCACTTGGAAGACAAACAGAAACAAACAGAAACAAGCCCCACCAGCCACCGTGTCACTCTGCCCCATCCGTCAATCCGCACCCCCATTATCAGGGAGCGGGCACCCCAACACTGGGCACCCCCGTACTGGGTAACCCCACACTGGGCACCCCAACACTGGGCACCCCCGTACTGGGTAACCCCACACTGGGCACCCCAACACTGGGCACCCCCGTACTGGGTAACCCCACACTGGGCACCCCCGTACTGGGTAACCCCACACTGGGCACCCCAACACTGAGCACTCTCACATGATGTACCCTCCACGCAGTGTACCCCAACATTGGGTACTATCGCCAGACTTGCATGAAGGTCAGAAATTTTTTTAAAGCCCCTATCTGCCAACCCACCACAGTGCATCCCCCCCTCCCTCACAGCCCACAGAGGGAGGCAGTGTGGATGGCAGATCAGCATTCACTGAGCTGGGACAACCAGCTCAGAGGGAGGTGGAGCAGCGGGCGGAACAGCATTCACTGAGCTGGTCTAGCCGGTGCAGAGGGAGGTGGAGCGTCTGGCGGAACAGCATTCCCTGAGCTGGGACAACCAGCACGGAGGGAGGTGGAGCGGCGGGTGGAAACGCCCCACACACAGCGATCCGAGCCGTCGCAAGTGGAGGGGAGAAAATGTTGATGCTGCACCTCGCAGGGGAGTATCTGCAGACAACATTAAGGCCAAACGCTCCAGATTCCCTGTGCAAATGTCACGTCCTTCAATAAAGACTTTATATTGCAAATAATGAAGGCTGTTCTCACGGTGAAGAACGCCCGGGGCTGTTCTATTTCTGCAGAGGGGGGGGGGGACCCCGACGTTCATTATTAAAAAAATTAACCCCAGACTAATTTTACTGTCCAACAAGTGTTTAGTCATCTATTCAAGAACATCCAAGTACAATCCAGCCAGGTCAGTATCCCCTGTGTGATATACCGGGGCTCAGCCAGTACTGAAACTAACGATTAGCACAGGGCAGTCCCATGGCCAAGACAGGACTATGACTAATGTTTAAATGGGGATCCCCCAAAACATTGACTCTACAGTCCGAGTGAAGTCTGAATGGAGGACCCCCTAAACACTGACTCCATTGAGTCTGGGTGGAGTTTACACAGGGCACCCCCAAAACACGATACTCACTAGCCTGAGAGGCACAGTCTGGTTTGTACAGGCCGTACAGCTGACCAAAAACGTTTGGTCTGAACCTTCTTAAAGTAGGTGGCTCCCTTGCTGTCTTTAGGAGTTTTTTTTCCCCTGCAGTTTACCAACCCAATTTCTGGCCAGCTTAATCAAGCATAAATAAATAAATGAAATAATAAATAGACGTGTAAATAAAAACCCTCCATATGCATTTCATAAATGGGTGTCTGGCGATCAGGCTGACTCACTGTTTATCTGAAGGCTTGATTACATGCAGATAGTCATTCGCAGACCTCTTCGGCAGAGACTCTGAGCGCACGTAACCTGTAAATAACTGAAACGGTTCACGGCCAAACCAGAACCATCGGGTCAGACTCACAGACCCGCCCACGCCATGCTTGGTTACTGCGAAGCCCGGAATCCCAAGACCAGCTCGCGGCCGCCGAAAGCAAGCTCGGGCTGCTTGAAAAAAAAATAAACGTTGAAAAGGGAACCCGAAAGAAACGGTTTAATTTTCCATGAAAGGACGGTGCAGAGGCATGGGAATCGCAGTGTTTGGGAAGATGGAGCTAGTTTGGGTAACGCGCCACCTGGACAGCCAGGTAAACTCATCCCCACTGAAAAGAGAAGCAGGGTAACTGTACATGTTTGGGGTAATACTGTAGTTCATGAATCACGGATAATTACAATTGTGGTGGTCGGAAAATCATAACCAAACACAAAGCAGAGTAACTTTCTCAATTTTTGTCAATCAAAAGTTAAAATGAACAACAATTCTGTTTCAATTCTGATTCCGAGCACACAAGCGGAAGACGCACACGTCTGTGCATCGCGTTAGCCTGCGGCGCGCATTGTTCTGTTCTCAGCATCTTTCAACTTCAGCGATGACTTACTGCTGACATACTGTAATTCAGCAACCCGGATAGGAGATCGTTTTGTGGGGGTCATTCCTATGTTCCCAGGGTCCTATGCTCCCACGGTCCTATGTTCCCCAGCTCTAAAAATCAAATAAAGTGATAACCATTGGTTTTGTTGTGTTTATGTAGCTGTGTTGAATCCTTGTTCCAATAAAAAAAAAAAAAATAATAATATTTATGAAATATTTTAACTTGAAACGGGTCAAATTTGACCCGAACACAATAGCAGGGTTAATGTGCGTTAACAGAATATTGAACTGGGGAACACAGAACCCTGGGAACATAGGACCTTGTGAACTTAGGACCCAGGGAACATAGGACCTTGTGAACTTAGGACCCAGGGAACATAGGACCTTGTGAACTTAGGACCCAGGGAACATAGGACCTTGTGAACGTAGGACCCAGGGAACATAGGACCTTGTGAACTTAGGACCCAGGGAACATAGGACCTTGTGAACTTAGGACCCAGGGAACATAGGACCTTGTGAACTCAGGACCCAGGGAACATAGGACCTTGTGAACTTAGGACCCAGGGAACATAGGACCTTGTGAACTTAGGACCCAGGGAACATAGGACCTTGTGAACTTAGGACCCAGGGAACATAGGACCTTGTGAACTCAGGACCCAGGGAACATAGGACCTTGTGAACTTAGGACCCAGGGAACATAGGACCTTGTGAACTGAGGACCCAGGGAACATAGGACCTTGTGAACTTAGGACCCAGGGAACATAGGACCTTGTGAACTGAGGACCCAGGGAACATAGGACCTTGTGAACTCAGGACCCAGGGAACATAGGACCTTGTGAACTCAGGACCCAGGGAACATAGGACCTTGTGAACTCAGGACCCAGGGAACATAGGACCTTGTGAACTCAGGACCCAGGGAACATAGGACCTTGTGAACTCAGGACCCAGGGAACATGGATATGCCCCCGTTTTGTGGGTGACAGAGTCTTTCAGAGCGTCCAGGAGGTTGTAATTCAAACAACACGAGACACAACTTGCCCGGCTGTGATTGGTCGTGACCATGACGGCGAAGTCCACGTTAGAGACGCATCGGCTCGTTCTCATGCTCGGAATCCTATAACTATTTAAACGTGTATAGGGGCAAAGTACACTCTACAAGCGCTGCTCCTTGAGTTCAACAGCGTAATTATAACGGAATCCGTCGACCATGTTTTTTTTTTTTTAATGTGGTGGCGAAAGAGTGCTTTTGTTCCTGCAAAATGCCGAGATATTTTGTGAAAACATCTGAGCTTGTTTTACCGAACATCTTTGCGGGCGAAAGTGGTTTTCCCTCGTTGGTATCCTTGGAGACGCACGGGCCTGATGAGGCGGTCTGGGGCATTTACGCGTGACCGTTCTTTTTCTCTTCCTTCTTCCTGGAACCCTTCAGTAGTGAAATTAGGCCTTGTTCAAATACGCAGCTTATAGTGTATCTTGTTTTCGCGTGAACATTAGTTTTTGTTCCTTTTTACACAGCTCTGCCTCCTCCTCGTCACGCACGGACTAAATGCCTCCGGTTCCCCATCCTTAAACACGTGCTCATTTTACTCAGATCTGCTGGGCGCACGAGTTTCCCCGCCTCGTCCCCTGGGCATGGCGTCACGTTTGCTTCTTGCCACTTCTCCAAATTTAATTTCAGTTTCATACACAGAGCAATTTCTCCAAAGCAATCACCAGGATTGTAAGGGTGCCACTCCAACCCAGCATTAGATTTATAACGTTTAAATATTGCCTATTGTTCACGATAGTGTTTTCAGTAATGACTAATGTCATTATTTCAAATTACATTGAATTTATTTGTAAATGTAATTATATGAAGAGCTATCCTCTTTATAACCTGTAATGACCAATTAAAATGCATTAATATATCATCTGAAATTAATTGTTTTGAAATTCCTTCATTAAAAATAAATTATAGAATGAATTAAAAATGGCAGAATTTTATCTGACAGGCCCCCAACATTATTAATTAAATCTTTTGTTAAACCTGGAATTGATAGCCACATTTAACTCCATCAGAATGTTATGAATATTAATATGAACAATTCAAACAGCTCTCATCTCCTACTATAACATACACGCAGGCATGCGTGCATACATTCATACATACATACCACACACGCACACACACACACACACACGCACACACACACACACACACACACACACACACAGTTATAGTTCAGGAGTCGAAAAAACCTACACGATCGCACAAATGTTCAATTTTGAAACAACTCTGAGATAGAGTGCTCTTTGCTTGACCAAGAGTAGGCCCACATTTGGTATCTCTTGGTCTGATATAAATTCTACGATACTTAAAACTGAAAACGTTGTTGTGTATTGTGAATTGTGTGAAGCGTATGAATCCGGGCTCAACCTGTCTCTCTCCTGGTGTTTTTTATTTTTTTTAAACCCTTTAAGCAGGTGGAAGAGCACAGATTCTTAACTGAACATTCTGATGCTGATGTCACAATCACTGCTGGTGACTGAAAGCAGCGGAGTTCTAGAACACACTGACTTTGAAAGAACTTTCCAGAAAGCCTGACCTTTGAAGGGTTAAAATGATGGCCGGAGCTCAAACTGCCCTCCTTCAATCTGCCAATCAAATTTCCTGATTCTGGCGCTTCTGGTCAGAGTGGGACCAGATGTTATCTGTTAAGAGTTGAATTAACACTGTTTGAGTTTAATTAACACTGGACATTTTACTGTGATTTCATGATTTTAAAACAGAATGTTTTTGATTTAAATTTCTGAGAAGGAGAGGAGGCTGGATCTGATTATGTCTTAACTTATAACTTTATGACCAAAATCTCATGTTGTTCCCCCCCCAAAAAAACTATAATGCAGCAGTTCTGAAATGCATCTGCGAGCAAAACAAATCAATTATAACACCGTGCAAGTCATTTAACACTAATATGTACTGGCTAAAAACAGACTGGAGTAAACAACTCAATTCCCACTTGCTGAAGCCAATTAACTGCAACGCTCAATATCAGCACCCCCCCCACCCCCACCCTTGGGATATTGGCTTCCATCAAATGACATTGAGGAAACAGTACTGACTCTCATAGTACGGATCTCAATTCCACCATATTGTAACCCCCGCCCCGCCTTAATATTAACTGTGAGTGAAACGGATGGGAGAGTACAGGTCCTACAACAGCTAAAAGACAGCTGCTTTCCTGGACAAAAAGCCTACAGCAAGGCACTAACCTGCTAAGGTGCAAACACACTGTGGTGCTAACGTGCTACACCGCTATCATGCTTTGGTACCGGCATACATGGAGATAACTTACTATGGTGCTAACGTGCTAAGGCACGAATGTGTTATGGCGCTAACACGCTTTGGCGCTAACATTATAAGGTTGTAGCACATTAAGGAGCAGACTTACTTAGGGCCTAAGGTGCTAACGTGCTAAAGCATTAATGTGCTGATGCGTTAACATGCTATGCCGCTAATATCCCTAGGCGCTGATGTGTTGAGGCGCTAACGCGGTGAGGCACTAAAGCGTTGAGGCGCTAATGTGCCTAGGAGCTAACATGTTGAAGCGCTAACGTGTTGGGATGCTCTTGCTCGTCCTCCTCGCTCTCCCCCCACCGCCCCCTCGCCTTTCCCGCACAATCCCAAACATCATCATTTCTTGCGTTCGCTACGTTAGCCGTCACATTCCCCGCGACCATCATCAGCGTGGCGGTGGCGGCGGCGGCGTAAGCAGCCATTTGCATTATCTGCGGAGCGGACAGGCAGGCGGACGGTGATGTATAATAATGGAGAAGCCGTATATTCCCCCCCCCCCCCCCCCCCCAGACGGTGTTCGGTCTCGGGCGGGACAGCGGCCGGCTTCGCGTACGCGGGGGGGGGGGGGGGGGCTTGGGGGTTCATTAGAGAACAGGACAGCCGTGCCGGGGCCAGGTTCTCACAGTAATATTTACAGACGTTTATGGACGGTCCCTGCACCTCTCGCCGATCCCTCAGCTTTTCTCCATCTCTACCCAGTACTGTTATTTTTTATTTTATTATTATTATTATTATTATTATTATTATTATCATCATCCCCCTCTCTCTCTCTCCTGCCTTTCTTCCTGTACCACTCAGCTTGGCAGACACTCCTCTCTCTCTCCCTCTCTCTCTCTTTTACCCGATGCTTTTATCACATCCATCATAACTTCCTCTTTCGCTCTCCTTCCTTTTCTCTCAGTCCATTTCATTCTCTCTCCTCCTCGCTGACATGTTTATACGGTGCGGAGCTTTCCCTCACTCCATCATTCTCATCACTCCATCTCACGCACCCTTTCCCCTGCCTCGTTTCCCCCAAATGCTCTATCTTTCTTTCTCGCTCCCTCTCTCTCTCCCTCACTGACTCTCTCACTCTCTCTCTCTCCCTCACTGACTCTCTCCCTCTCTCTCGCTCTCATACACAGTCAGTCTCCGTTTGTTATTTTATGTTCAAGTTCAGATTCACTTTCTTTGCATGAGAAGGACACACTGGCATTGCGAAAACATAATATGAAATTATTATTATTATTATTATTATTTATTACTATGCCCCTTTCTCTCATACACTATTTGATCAAATTAAATTCTTAAAATATTCTTTATTTGCACAACAATTAAATTTTTATTGCAAAATCATTAAAGTGCATAAAAGAAATTAAGAACGACAAAGTATTTTTCCCTCTCCCTCTCTCCCCCTCTCTCTCTCTCCCTCTCACACCCTCTTTCTAGCAGTCCTCTAACTCTCTCCCTCTCTACCCCTCTCCACCCTTCTCTCTCTCCCTCTCTACTCCTCTCCACCCTTCTCTCTCTCTCCCTCCCCCTCTCTACCCCTCTCTCTCTTCCCTTCTCCACCCCTATCTGTCTCTCTCTCTCCCCCTCTCCACCCACCCCCCCCCTCTCTGCCAAGAAGCTGTAGGTTGGCAGAGCTGACCTTGGCCCAGACCAGGCTCTTCCTCTAGTTTTAGTTCGGGACAGTTAGTGTGTGGGGGGGGGCACTGGTTGTGGGGAGGGGGGGGGATCTGGCTGTGATGGGGGGGGGGGCGCTGGCGCTGGCTGTGGGTAACTGTACTCGGCACAGTACAGTAAAAACCAGGCCAAGGCTCCTGTAGCTGCCCAAACTGCAGCTGACCTCTGCTCCCATGACAACACCCCCCCCCTCCACCCCACAGCCAGAAATACAGAAACCAATGGCTGCATGGCAGAGAGAGAGAGCTCCCTCCTTCCTCCTTCCTCCTCTCTCTCCTTTCTTTCTCCTTCCCTCATTCTGAGGGCTGGATGGGCGCCAGCGTAAGATTTTGCTGCAAACTGAAGCCAACATTTCCTCACACAAACACACACACTCACATACACGTATACAAACACACACACACACACACACTCACACAAACACACTCACACACATGTATACAAACACACTCACACTCACACACACTCACACAAACACACTCACATACACATATACAAACACACACACACACACTCACACTCACACAAACACACTCACACACACGTATACAAACACACTCACACACACACACACTCACATACACGTATACAAACACACACACACACATTGACACCCACACACACACTCACACACATTCACACACACACACTCACACAAACACACTCACGCACACATACACACAAACACACAGACACGCACGCACACACTCACACACACACCTCCAGACTCACACACATACACACTCACACACACACACACTCACACACACACCTCCAGACTCACACACATACACACTCACACACACACACACACACACACCTCCAGACTCACACACATACACACTCACACACACACACACTCACACACACACCTCCAGACTCACACACATACACACTCACACACACACACACACACACACCTCCAGACTCACACACATACACACTCACACACACACACACTCACACACACACCTCCAGACTCACACACATACACACTCACACACACACACACACACACACCTCCAGACTCACACACACACACACACACACACACACACACACACAGACACACACACACACACACACACACTCTCACACACACACACACACACACAGACTCACACACATACACACTCACACACACACACACACACACACACACACAGACTCACACTGTTGTCCTTGTATCTCTGTGTCAGGGGCAGTGCAGTTGCAGTAGAATTTAATAACAGAATGCTCTGTGGGAGTCTGCTGGGACCCTGGGCCCGCTCTCTGTTATGGGACGCTCGCTCTGTAGTGAAGCCAGCCAATGTCATGCTGCCCAGAATAGATCACCCCCGTCCTTTTAAAGTGGACTGAGGTGGTTCTCTAAAGTTGTAATCCAATATTGATTCAAATGATTGTATATCATAAGTCTGTGTAATATCTTATATCACAATTTTGGACCAGTGTACTCTACTTTAATACCAATGAAATATGAAGGCAGTGGGAATGTAATACTTGTGTCCCGTTGACAGAAAAAGGGCTGAACTCACAGATGGATACTCTCCTGTTTCTTTTTTTTAAAGCAACGCCAGTACAGTTCTCTTCCTGTCACGGCTGCTGGAGTCTTGTGTGTGTTTGTAACGTGACATCTCTCTCACATCGTTTGGTTCAGCACAGTGCCAGTAAACCCAGCCTGGAAAACTGGCTTCAGCGGATGTGAGGGGGTTGTGAGTGGATGTGACGGGATGTGAGTGGATGTGAGGGGGTTGTGAGTGGATGTGAGGGGGATGTGAGGGGATGTGAGAGGGATGTGAGTGGATGTGAGGGGGTTGTGAGTGGATGTGAGAGGGTTGTGAGTGGACGTGATGGGATGTGAGTGGATGTGAGTGGATGTGAGGGGGTTGTGAGTGGATGTGACGGGATGTGAGTGGATGTGAGGGGGATGTGAGTGGATGTGAGGGGGTTGTGAGTGGGTGTGAGGGGATGTGGGGGACATGGACAGCGCTGTCTCGGCTGGAAGAGTGCTCCTACTCTTTCCCTGACCCCTCCTCCTCAGTGTGAAAGCCTGGACTCCAGCGTGTTTATGAGCCGAGCGAGCAGCTCAGCAAGCTCCTCAGTCAGACGGAACAGAGCGCTACGGGCTGTCAGTCCCATTACCTCCGGCAGTCAGGGAGCCGTGTGAGGCAGTCTGAGCATGTCCGAGCGTGTCAGCCTGGGGGTGGCCACTCCCCCCCCACTACAGCGCTTCCGCTGAAAATCCTGCTGTGTGCTAAACTCTCCATCTGCTCACATCGCCACGGTTACGCTCCTGCTCACATCACCACGGTTACGCTCCTGCTCACATCACCACGGTTACGCTCCCGCTCACATCACCAAGGTTACGCCCCCGCTCACATCACCAAGGTTACGCCCCCACTCACATCACCACGGTTACGCTCCCGCTCACATCACCAAGGTTACGCCCCCTGCTCACATCACCAAGGTTACACTCCTGCTCACATCACCTTTTGGACAAAGTGCAAACACAAACATTACCACCACACCTAAGGAACAAACTACTAAGCACACCTGTATCACAGTAACACGCCCCAGCAAAGTTACAAATAAAAACTGAACATTAACGTTCTACAATCCGGCTGCTCCACCCTCAAATAGGTGTGAACCTTTCAATCCTTCCGCTGGAAGCTGAGCGCATGGGACGCCTGACTCCTGAGCTGAATCTCGTCCGTGCGGCTCAAGCTGAAGGCTCCAGACGGGCAAACGCCTCTCCTGACTGACCGCGAGGGTAAATCTCCCGTCCAGGGTTAATGGTGGCAGCACAGCAGTTCATCAGCAGGGCGGCGCTCTCACCTTGTCTTAGGGGACGTCGTCAGCCATTCCTCATGCTTCTCGAATGTTATCAGGTAAGCCGCGATTTCCTGCGAAAGAGAAGAGAGACAAAAAGAGAGAGAGAAAAAATCTTAAATTCCACACGGGCCCAGAATATTTTGTTCAAAGACAAACATTTCAGGCATGTACGTGCAGAGGAATAATTGTCAGGAAAAGAGGAATGGTTCTTTTTGTTTGTTTTCCTGTTACAGAGTTAGAGAAGAAGAGAGATGAGAGTTTTCTCTCTGACATTCACTCCTGCGAGACCAGGGGACCTTTAATCACAGAGGAGGGGGGGCGAGGAGGGGGGGGCTGACTTGGGAGCGATGCCAGCGTTGCGCGGCATCTGATTCCTCTCAACCCCCCAAGCCCCCAGCCCCCCAGCCCCCCAGCCCCCCCTTCACCGTGCGTAAACGCAGAAGAGAGGTCACAGCTGACGCGCACCCTTGACCCCGCAGCCCAATCAATCGCCCGTTAGAATCGATCCCAGACGCTGCTCCTCCTCACTTAATGCCGCTGATATCAGGACAGAGAGCCGGCGCGCGCAAAGCTTCACACTCCCACCGCCAGCGGCAAGACACGCAAAGCAGCGCACACTGGACCCCGCCCGACAGGACAACAGGACCGGTGTGCGGGCTCGCCTGCCTCTACGCCCTCAACACCAAACTGCACACTCAACACCAAAATGCACACTCAACACCAAACTGCTCCCTCAACACCAAACTGCACACTCAACACCAAACTGCACACTCAACACTAAACTGCACACTCAACACCAAAATGCACACTCAACACCAAACTGCACACTCAACACCAAACTGCACACTCAACACCAAACTGCTCCATCAACACCAAACTGCAAACTCAACACCAAACTGCTCCCTCAACACCAAACTGCACCCTCAACACCAAACTGCTCCATCAACACCAAACTGCACACTCAACACCAAACTGTACACTCAACACCAAACTGCTCCCTCAACACCAAACTGCACACTCAACACCAAACTGCACACTCAACACCAAACTGCTCCCTCAACACCAAACTGCACACTCAACACCAAACTGCACACTCAACACCAAACTGCTCCCTCAACACCAAACTGCACACTCAACACCAAACTGCACACTCAACACCAAACTGTACACTCAACACTAAACTGTACACTCAACACCAAACTGCACACTCAACACCAAACTGTACACTCAACACCAAACTGCACACTCAACACAAAACTGTACACTCAACACCAAACTGCACACTCAACACCAAACTGCTCCCTCAACACCAAACTGCACACTCAACACAAAACTGTACACTCAACACCAAACTGCACACTCAACACCAAACTGCACACTCAACACCAAACTGCTCCCTCAACACCAAACTGCACACTCAACACAAAACTGTACACTCAACACCAAACTGCACACTTAACACTAAACTGTACACTCAACACTAAACTGTACACTCAACACCAAACTGCACACTCAACACCAAACTGCACACTCAACACAAAACTGCACACTCGACACCAAACTGCACACTCAACACCAAACTGCTCCCTCAACACCAAACTGTACATTCAACACCAAACTGCACACTCAACACCAAAATGCACACTCAACACCAAACTGTACACTCGACACCAAACTGCACACTCAACACCAAACTGCACACTCAGGAGCCGCGTTAGGACGGGGAACGGAGGGCGGTGGAATTCATTACCTTTTTAAAAATGCATTCACATTCCGAAGCAATGCTTTTGGGGCTTTTGGGGAGGTAAAAAAGAGTTTTTTGGGAGTTGGGAGTTGATAATAATAATAACACAAAAAAAGCTTCCACAACTCAGAAACAGGCGTAGACACGTACTGCTCTCCATCAATCGCAGCTTCGATCCAATCAGAGCTTCTCACCGATAAAAAAGAGACTTGGGTTCGGTTTAAAAATTGGCTGGTGACTGATATCATACTGCAGGAACTGTGAAGACCCGTTCTGCCATCCAGCCAATCAGTGACTTCCCTGCTCTACTCCGTCGTCTCTGAAGCATTCTCAATGCACCGATTGCTGTTAAGAAACACCACTGTTGATTGGTCACTTAGAGTGATGAAACCCATTTGTTGACTGGGTATTTACAGCGAGGAAACGCGCCCGTTGATTGGCTATTTAGAGCAATGAGCCTAAACCAATCATTGTGCTGTGCAATTTGCACAGCTAGTGCTTTTTCAGGAAATTGAGAAAATGAGAGAATTAGGAGGGAGAGAGATGGAGAAGGGAGGGGGACTCCCCTGTTCCATTCACCATGGCAACCACAATCACCCCCAGGATGCCACTACACCAGGCACTCATGGGAGCAATTCAGTCACTGAGGGTGTTTACAGGTTTACCCCGTCTGGCCACTAGGGGCAGGCTTGCCCACAGAAAAAAGTGGGAGACACAAGTCGAGGACCTGGGGGAGAGCTGGGGGGCCTGGGGGGGGGGCTGGGAGGTCGGGGGGGGGTGGGGGGGGGGGGGGTGGTGTCCCAGAGCCTGAACGTGATGCAGAGGAAGGGACAAACATGAGTGTGTACCCAGACAGCGAGAGGAGGAGAAAAAAACACATAATCAGAGAAGTGCAGAAAGGGCTCCACACTCACCAGAGAGAACAGACACTTCACTGAGCTTCAAAAACACACACACACACACAAAAAACACACACACACACACACACACACACACACACGCAAAATGCACACACACACACACACACACACACATACACACGCATGAAAAATGCACACACACACACACACGAATGCGCGCACACACACACACACACACACACACACACACCGTTCTGAGCCCCTCATCAGAAATCAGCGGCAGGAATGGGGAAGGCGGGGCGGAGTCTGAGTCGCTGTTCCCGTGGAGACAACCACAAGCGCTGTGACAAATATGCCAAAAAAATGTGACAACTGCTCGAGCCGCTGCACAGCCCCCACAGGACCCCCCCAGCCAGAGAGGGCAACACTGACCCCCCCCCCCCGTCTTCCCGCCCCAATGCCAGGGATCCCAGGCCCGGCAGAGGCATGGGTTTGGGGGCCGGGGGGGGGGGGGGTTTGCAGCATGTCAGCCTCATCTGCAGGTGCCAACTGGGGCATAACAAAGCACTGTCCCTGTGCCATAATGACCGGAAGTGGGGGGGGGGGGTGTGGTTGCATCATAGCGGGGGGGGGGGTTATGGGGCCTGTGGGGGAGGGGGCCAGAGGCAGGGGTGTGTTTCCCGCTGGACGGACGGGCTGCCAGGTCCCCACACCTGCGCCAGGCTGAGATTTGTACTCCTTGAAACCCCCCCACTCCCCCCACCAAAGCATCTTACATGGTCTTAAAACTATTTTATATTACCAACCTTTGTTGTTCAGTCCATGCTAGAATTCACTGATTTGTTTTCTTATTCCAATAAATAAATGTGTAATTGAATTAACTGAAGTGAATTAAATCTGAATTGTCCTTTGGGGCGTAACACTGAAAACACAACAAACCGCCATGCAGATTTATTCACACCCCAGGGAGGGGCACCTGGGCTGGGCAGTGGGCTTTGGGGCAGGGTCGCCTAACCCCCCCCCCCCCCCCCCAACCCCCCTCCCTCTCCAGGCACCCGTGTGACACTCACTTTAAACATCCAGAGTTCTGTACAGAGGAACCGGGGGCCCTGTCTCTAATCCCCCCCCCCAAGGAACAGAGCAGCAGCATGGGATCACTCCAACCCCCCAGCCAATAAACCATAAAGGTGCAAAAACCATACGGGAGGAAAACAGACAACCGAAAAAACAAACACGTACAAAAGCGCAAACACGAGCGCACACACCCACACATACGCAAGCACACATCATCCTCATCCTCATCCTCCTTCTCCTCCTCATCCGTACGGCTGTGTGGCAGCTGTAGCGATGGGGGCGGGGGGGGGAGGGGAGCTGGTTGAGGTGACCGGAGGCCGAGTCTCGCTGCGGCTGATTGGCTCTCGCTGTCACAGAAATAAATAAATAAGTGAAATTAGGGAGAGTGATTGATGATGCGTCCCAGTGCATGCAGCCCCAGCGCAGCCAAATAACTGTGTTTATGAGCTCCATCACCCTACCCTGCTGTCCCCCCCCCAAAAACCTCCCATCACCCTACTGCTGCCCCCCCCAAAACCTCCCATCAGCCTACCGCTGCCCCCCAAAAACCTCCCATCAGCCTACCCCACTGTCCCCCCCCAAAAACCTCCCACCAGCCTACCGCTGTCCCCCCCCCAAAACCTCCCATCAGCCTACCCCACTATCCCCCCAATCCTCCCATCAGCCTACCCCACTGTCCCCCCAAACCTCCCATCAGCCTACCCCACTGTCCCCCCCCCAAAAACCTCCCATCACCCTACCCCACTGTCCCCCCAAACCTCCCATCAGCCTACCGCTGTCCCCCCCCCAAAAACCTCCCACCAGCCTACCGCTGTCCCCCCCCAAAAACCTCCCACCACCCTACCGCTGTCCCCCCCCCAAAAACCTCCCATCAGCCTACCCTGCTGTCCCCCCCCAAAACCTCCCACCAGCCTACCGCTGTCCCCCCCAAAAACCTCCCACCACCCTACCCTGCTGTCCCCCCCCAAAACCTCCCACCACCCTACCCTGCTGTCCCCCCCCCCAAAACCTCCCACCACCCTACCCTGCTGTCCCCCCCCCCAAAACCTCCCATCAGCCTACCCCACTGTCCCCCTAAACCTCCCATCAGCCTACCCTGCTGTCCCCCCCCAAAAACCTCCCACCAGCCTACCACTGTCCCCCCAAAACTCCCATCACCCTACCCCGCTGTCCCCTCCCAAAACCTCCCATCACCCTACCCTGCTGTCCCCCCAAACCTCCCATCAGCCTACCCCACTGTCCCCCCAAACCTCCCATCAGCCTACCCTGCTGTCCCCCAAAACCTCCCATCAGCCTACCCCACTGTCCCCCCAAACCTCCCATCAGCCTACCCTGCTGTCCCCCAAAACCTCCCATCAGCCTACCCCACTGTCCCCCCAAACCTCCCATCAGCCTACCCCACTGTCCCCCCAAACCCCCCATCAGCCTACCCCACTGTCCCCCCAAACCTCCCATCAGCCTACCACTGTCCCCCCCAAAACCTCCCATCAGCCTACCCCACTGTCCCCCCGCAAACCTCCCATCAGCCTACCCTGCTGTCCCCCCGCAAACCTCTCATCAACCTACCCCACTGTCCCCCCCAAACCTCCCATCAGCCTACCCTGCTGTCCCCCCAAACCTCCCATCAGCCTACCCTGCTGTCCCCCCCAAACCTCCCATCAGCCTACCCCACGCTCCCCCCAAAACCTCCCATCAGCCTACCCCACTGTCCCCCCAAACCTCCCATCAGCCTACCCTGCTGTCCCCCCAAACATCCCATCAGCCTACCCCACTGTCCCCCCCAAACCTCCCACCAGCCTACCCCACTGTCCCCCCAAACCTCCCATCAGCCTACCCCACTGTCCCCCCCAAACCCCCCATCAGCCAACCCCGCTGTCCCGCCCAAAACCTCCCATCACCCTACCCTGCTGTCCCCCCCAAACCTCCCATCAGCCTACCCCACGCTCCCCCCAAAACCTCCCATCAGCCTACCCCACTGTCCCCCCCAAACCTCCCATCAGCCTACCCTGCTGTCCCTCCAAACCCCACTCTGACAGAGAGACACGCCCCCTCTGACAAAGAGACACGCCCACTCTTCACACGGGGGGGGGGGGGCTCTCTCTGTCCTCTCTGAACCTGGGGGGGTGCTCAACTGTTCCTGCTAAGGGCAACAACCTCTTGACAGTTTTGGTCAACTTTCTCTCCAACATTGCAAAAGGAGAGGGAGAGAGAGAGAGAGAGAGAGAGAGAGAGAGAGAGAGAGAGGAAGGGAGAAGGAGAGGGAGAGAGAGAACGAGGGAGGGAGATAAAGGAGAAAGAGGAAAGAAAGTGCCATTCATAACCCCTGTAACTGACAGTACAAAGAGATAGCATTAAGCCTGCAAACTTCTGTTCACGTAAATCTCTCTTTTTCCTTTTCCTTTCATTTTCTCTATCAATAAGCCGCCAGCGTACCCTCCCCACCGCAGAGGATGTCTGAGAGAGTCGCGCTCTGCACTGCAAGCAGATATAAAGGCCTGGAAGCCTCACATTCTGCAGAGGAGCAGCCAGCTCTCTCCCTCAGACCACTGCTAACCTCCACCCAGCAGCCCGACCACCCCCTCACCCCCCTACCACCTCCACCCTCCAGCCCTACCACCCCCACCCCCATACCACCTCCACCCTGCAGCCCTACCACCCCCTCACCCATACCACCTGCAGCCCTACCACCCCCACCCCCATACCACCTCCACCCTCCAGCCCGACACCCCCACCCCCCACCCCCATACCACCTCCACCCTGCAGCCCGACCACCCCCACCATACCACCTCCACCCTGCAGCCCTACCACCCCCACCCCCATACCACCTCCACCCAGCAGCCCGACCACCCCCTCACCCCCCTACCACCTCCACCCTGCAGCCCTACCACCCCCACCCCCGCCCCACCCCCATACCACCTCCACCCTCCGGCCCGACGACCGACACCCCTTCCCCACCCCCCAAACCCCCCACCCTCCTACCCTACCACCTCCACCCTCCACCCCTAACCCTACCACCCGCCCCCTCCCCACCACCCTACCACCTCCACCTTCCTACCCTAACACCCCCCCCACGCTTCACCCTCCAACACTACTAACCCCCCCCCACGCTTCACCCACCAACACTACTAACACCCCCCCCCATGCTTCACCCTCCAACACTACTAACATCCCCCCCACGCTTCACCCACCAACACTACTAACCCCCCCCCCATGCTTCACCCTCTAACACTACTAACCCCCCCCCCATGCTTCACCCTCTAACACTACTAACCCCCCCCCCATGCTTCACCCTCTAACACTACTAACCCCCCCCCCCCATGCTTCACCCTCCAACACTACTAACCCCCCCCCCCCCATGCTTCACCCTCCAACACTACTAACCCCCCCCCCCCCACCAGAATACTGCTCCATTCCACCCCCGGGATTCCAGAGTGACGCACTGAGCAATTACAGTCACTCAGCAGACTGTTTTATTTTCGTTTTCTTTTATTTTTTAAAGCCATAAAAATCAAGTGTTATTACTGTGTTATTACTGAGTTATTACTGTGCTATTACAGCGTGTTTCTGGGCTGCTCTCTGCAGAACTAATCAAGTAAAAATGCA
>CM077294.1:2706768-2734268 GCA_039654925.1 Anguilla pacifica
GTGTGTGTTTGTGTGTGCGTGTGTGTGTGTGAGCCGAGGGGTGTGTGTGAGTGTGTGTGTGTGAGTAGTGTGTGTGTGTGTGTGAGTGTGTGTGTGTGAGTGTGTGAGTAGTGTGTGTGTGTGTGTGTTTGTGTGTGCGTGTGTGCGAGAGTGTGTGTTTGTGTGTGCGTGTGCGTGTGCGTGTGCATGTGCATGTGTGTGTGTGTCTATCTATACTGAGACACAGTCAGTCACTATGGCAGATAAATGGTGAATCCCACCATTAAAGTGTGATGGAAAACCCCAGTATGAAGCCCGACGTCACCGCAGCAGTCACACCCCTCTCCCGCCCCTCCGCCATATTGCCCCCCCCCACCGCCCCGCCCCTCGCTGCTTTACCGCTACATCTCTCGCTGAGAAAGCGCGGGATTTCCCACAGAAGCTGTGAAGGGCCGCCAGGCTGCTTGGGAAACAGGCCTATTTCTGGCCAGGGAGAGCCCTAAATCTCCCAGCAGCCCGCACTGCTTTACACGCCTCAACATGCCCCACGTCCGAGCGTCTGCGCTGCTCGTAACGGGATATAAACCTCAGCAAAGACAGACACACCGCTATATAAGA
The DNA here is from genome assembly GCA_039654925.1 of Anguilla pacifica. Lineage (NCBI taxonomy): Eukaryota > Metazoa > Chordata > Actinopteri > Anguilliformes > Anguillidae > Anguilla > Anguilla pacifica. The sequence goes on from CM077294.1 coordinate 2,707,366, forward strand.
TTTAGAAAAGCAGGCAAGGATGCCGTTTCCTAATGGTTCCTGGTAGTGGAATTTCCCAAGATTCCCTCAGTTCTGCTCTTGGAGGGGTGCGCGTTTTGGAGGGAGGAGACACGCTCTGTCCCGTAAAGGAGAACTGGCCCCTTCCTGTTCCAGCGAGGTGACCGTAAGCAGGCCAGGAACGCAGACTCAGAATACTCAGAACTTAGCGTCACGGATCACACATGGAAGTGTGTCCGTTAAGCGCACTTGAGTCAGCGTGTGTGTGTGTGTGTGTGTGATGTATGTGTGTGTGCGTGTGTGATGTATGTGTGTGTGTGATGTGTGTGTGCGTGTGTGATGTATGTGTGTGCATGTGTGATGTATGTGTGTGTGTGATGTATGTGCGTGTGATGTGTGTGATGTATGTGCGTGTGTGTGTGATGTATGTGTGATGTATGTGTGTGTGTGTGATGTATGTGTGTGTGTGTGTGTGATGTATGTGTGTGTGTGTGTGCGTGTGTCATGTATGTGTGTGTGTGTGTGATGTATGTGTGTGTGATGTATGCGTGTGCGTGTGTGATGTATGCGTGTGTGTGTGTGTGTGTGTGTGTGTGTGTGTGATGTGTGTATGTGCACACATCAGGCAGATGGACGGTCTCGTCTGTGTCCCGCTCAGAAAGCGGCGTGTCAGAGACGCCTCAGCCCTTAAACTGAACTTGGGGGCGGGGCAAGCTTCATCGCGTACGCCCGCATTAGAGCAAAAACAACCCAGATGAACCCAGAGGCAATGAACATGAGCTGCACACAATGAAAAGAAAACGTGTGAAAAGATAACTATTGACTGTTGAAAAAAAAAAAAGAAGAATAAATAATATAAATAAATGAAATCAAATAGAAACATGAGGAATCTCTGGTATAAATAAATGAAGCAGGGGACGAACGCGGCCGTCTCCTTATGAAAGTGAGAATAAAAGCTCAGCTGCAGAGCACTCAGCGCATGCTGACTCCCTCCCTCCCTGGCAGGGAGCGGCGTGGAGCCGCGGCGTTTGTGTTTACGGTGTGAATGTGGGGCTGGCCCCCCCCCCCACCCCCACCCCCACCCCCCCCGCGACTCATTCACAGAATTCCTCCCACTGGAGTTAACACTATAGCGCATACTGTACCTACGGCAACAGGGGAATTATCCCACATGCACATACACAGACTCACACACGCACACACGTGCGCACACACACACACACGCACACACTCATACACACACGCACATGTACACACACACACACACACACACACACACACACACTCATACACACATGCACATGTACACACACACACAGACACGCATGCATGCTCATAAACACACACAAACGCACAAACACACGTGCACACACACACGCACATGTACACACACACACACACACATGCACACGCTTCAATCCAAATACCACCGAAAACCCAAACTTCGCCGTTTCCACAGCAACTACGGGAGATGCACCCTAATCTGCATTCCTTCACTGTTTCCTTCCTGCACTGTGCCCATCGGCATGGTACAAAGTGCTGTATTTGTAACGGTACAGAACGCTGTATTTCTAATGTTCTAATGGTACGGAACACCGCATCTCTAATGGGACAGAAGTCATAATGAGACAGAAGACATTCAGACATCCTGAATGTTTTGCACAGTATTGTCCTGAGCCATGCCCCTGTGCCCGAGGTTTAACCAAGGACCAATCAGGCCAGGCCCCTGCGTGGGCGACACCCCCCCATCCCCCCCCCCCCCCCCCGCAGAGCCATCGCCCGTAAACACTGCCATTAGCAGGGCTGCTAATCACTGCTTTTCCCCGACAAGCAATTAAAAGATTTCTCTTTACACCTCTCTCATCTCTGCTCTTTTCATTTATAATTCAGCGTTTAATTTGGGCTCCGCGCGGCGCTCGCTATCAGACGGGGGGGGGAGATCGCCGCGCCCGGGGGGGGGTCCTGCGCCGACCGTTACTCCGGAAACGGCAGGCGATCCCGCGGCTGGAGACCGACGCTAGCGCTAACGCCGCCGCCGCCGCGGTCGCCGTGGTTATCTCCGTCCGCTTATCGGCCCTCTCCTTTCCCGCTCGGCCGCGGCGACCGGCTCCCGCCATTCTACCGCCATTTCTAGCGCCTCCGGAGTGTCTCTGAAAGGGCGGCTGGAGAGATAAGGCCCCGCCCTGTTTGTCGGAGCCCGGCCGTGTCCGATGCGATCCCCCACTCAGGCGGCTCCGCCCGCCCGACCGCGGCGGCAGAGACGCTTCCGCAGACAGACAAAAAAACCCAAATAAAAACGTCCGTGTCATGGTCTGGCAAAGCGGAGTTAGCCGGAGCGCTTTTGTGACTCATCCGCGGCGCAGAGCAGAGCCGTCCGTATCTCTCTGGTGCTCATCCCGGACGGCTGGTGATATTTCAGGGGCCTAAATATCATAAAACGCCAGAGCGCCTACGTCCAACGCGAGCTCGTCTTATCAGCTCAGGAGCATTCAGCTGAGGCCCCCGTTCATGGCATAGCAGAGCACCGCATGGCTGGTAATGGATTGCTTGTTGTTAGCGTAGCGTAGCGTAGCGCCGCACAGTGCACAGTGAATTCATCACTCTTAGCGTAAGTTAGCACGGTGGCTCCGCTGGCTCATAACGGATTCTCTGTTCTTAACGCAGGTCAGCCTCGGTGGAGCACTGGCTGTTTCTAATGGCTCCTTTGTTCTTAGCATAGGTTAGCGTAGCGCAGAGTGGGTTGCAGTGAATTCACTGCTCTTAGCATACGTTAGCATCGTGCCTCCGCTGGTGCATAACGGATTCCTTTTTCTTAACGTAGGTCAGCACAGAACCTAACCACTGGAGCCTGGAGTGAAGGGGAGGGGCCTCTGAGGGGAGAGGGGTGACCTTAATATGACAGAAACACCCCCGAAACGCCCCACCTACCCTCACCCCATCTCCAGCTCGGCCTCTCCTCCACCTGGTCTGTCCTGCTCCCCCCCCCCCCCCCCCCCCGCCCAAACTGGCACATCCATCTCTGTCAGACCACGGCACACTGGCTGTTCATCAAACCAACACCCCCCGTCCCCCCGTCCCCCCCCCGTGCGTGAGAGCGCCACCCGGAGGCGCAGTACTCCCAGGCCTGACCACTGTATAAACACGCAGCGGGTGGCGGAGGCCATCGCGGGCGACAGGGCCGCGTAGCGTAGCGTAGCGCCCGCGCGTTTGTTTATTAGCGCTCTCATCGCCCGCGAGAGCCGTCCTGTGCCCAACCGCCCCCCCCCCCCCCCATCTTACACAAGGATCTGTTCCAGTAAGTCCCGCTGGGAGGGAGGGGGGGGGGGAGCTTGAATTCACGTTCAAAACAAAAACAAAAGCATAGTGTGAACATAAGTGTGCCTCTTTTTTATTTTATTTTTTTTCTCCAAGCGGCTTCTAAAGACGCAGTCCCACAGAGCCAGAGCCAAGTCTCTCTGCGGGCGTGAAATGTATTGAAATTCGATATTCATGCGTGGGAAGGGTGGCAGAGCTCCCCCCCTTCACCCCCCCCCCTCACCCTGTGGTTCACTGCTGGGCTGCTGATTTTCTAAAGCACCTCTCTCTCTCTCTCTCTCTCTCTCTCTCTCTCTCTCTCTCTTTCTTTCTCTCTCTCTCTCTCTCTCTCTCTCTTTTTCAGTTCGGTTCCATTTGAACATCTGAGTGTGATAGGCCCACTGAGTTTGAAACAATCTGCAAGAATCCCAAAGAGGAAGGGGAGGGGGGGCTGGGTTGGGTTGGGGGGGGGGGTACGTGACACTGTGGGGGGGGGGGAGGAGGGGGGTTCAATACCATCTGCTAAAAACTCAACCACCACTATTGATCCCAGGGACGGTAAATTCAATACAGTGGAGAGGAGTTAGTACTGTGGATCTAAGAACTCGGGCAATTCGATAGTCCTCAGTTTCAATAGGATCTGGGCTCTGTCAGATTCAATACACTGCTCTGCAGAGACAGAGGCTAGGAGGACAAGGAGCAGAGAAAAGATACACTTAACACCCTGTTGCTGGAGAGAGAGAGAGAGAGAGAGAGAGAGAGAGAGAGAGAGAGAGGGAGAGAGAGAGAGAGAGAGAGAGAAATTTTGAGAGAAATTTCAACCAATGAGAATGGTGAAGATCTACCTTGTGGAACAGGCAGAGCCGTAAAACTATCAGGTGAATACTAATCCAAAGATATCTGCAGTTTAAGGTCAAAATGTCTGCAGTTTGGTCTGTCAGGATTTCTATGGTTTAAGATGAGCACATCTGCTTTCTCACACACAATTTTCACCACGCAACACGTTACCCAGAACACTGGATTTTAAAAAATCTGAAACTAGCACAGAACGTACACAGAGAAGTCGAAATCCAAAAATAAAACACCAAGAAAAAAAAAAAAGTTATATATGCAAATGAAGGTGGTCCAGTCAAGAGGATGCAGTTTCGGAAAAGGCAGTAAGTTTTAAGCTCCTTAGAACGAGCGTGTGGCCATAACAAAGAAACTCATTTGAATAACTGCTTCATTCTCCCCACACATTAGTTTGAAGAAGTGAGTCATAAACATTAGAAGCAAGTTATACATTTTTAATCCCCCCAGCTTTGTCTCTTAATTTGTAGCCAGTGACATTAAAGATGCCCATTCCCTTCTTTTATTTTTATTTTTTACGAGGCGCGCAGATGCATAAATGTCTTGGGCGGAAAGCCGTGACTGAAATGTGGAAACGGCTTCGCTGCTTCAGACCTGGAAATAAAAAAATAAAAATAAAATAAATAAATAAATAAAAAAGCGCGCACACGCACTAAAAAACAAATCAAATAAACGCGGCGGCTGTAATCCTAACATTAATTGCACCGTCATGCCGCAGATAAGAACAAGCTGCAGGCGGATGGAGTGCCGGTAACTCATACACATTTTACAGGCTTTGTTAAGTAAACTGCACACATCCAGCCTGTTCGGCAACTGTCTGCGCGCTACCAGTCACCTCCCTGTATCTCATCCTTTCTCTCTGTCCATCTCTCTGTCCATCTCACTTTCCCTCCATCTCTCTCCACCACACTCTCTCTGCATCTCATCCTCTCTCTCTGTCCATCTCTCTCCATCTCACTTTCTCTCCATCTCTCTCCACCACTCTCTTTTCATCTCATCCTCTCTCTCTGTCCATCTCACTTTCTCTCCATCTCTCTCCACCACACTCTCTCTTCATCTCATCCTCTCTCTGTCCATCTCTCTCCACCTCGCTCTCCATCTCTCTCCATATGTTTTCAAATCTCTCTCTCCATCTCTCCACCTCACTATCACTACATCTCTCTCCATATCTCTCTCCATCTCTCGCCCCCTCATTCTCTCTCCATCTCTCTCTCCACCTCACTACCTCTCCATCTCTATCCATATCTCTCTCCATCTCCATCTATCTCCATATCTATCCCTCCTTTTCTCTTATAGGTCTGTTATAGGTAGGTATAATCACACCTACATCGGCTTGAGGTTGCCACTCAGATACAGAAGAAAACAATGTTTTTTTGATGTAAAAGCTGGTGCTCCCCACACTACTCTGGAAGTTGCGAAACTGAGACCGTTGCTTTCATGGTTGGATATTTTGGAGATGAACCCCAAACTTTTCAATGCTTTTGATACAGAAGTTAGCCTAACAAATGGAAATTCAGCATTTCAAGATGGCTTGGACCACTTTTTTGTTTCTGGCGAAGCAGGACCTTGTTTTGATGTCTCAGCTGAAAGATGGACCCACTCATCCAAAAAAAGAACGAAGGAATCCCTCGGGTCAGATTTCAGGAGAAAACAAAAGCCCCTTTCTGGCAGCTGGCTCCACGGGAGGGTGAAGCTGGCTCTACCTCAGGCTGTGACACACCTCCTCCCTGCCCTCCTTCACCTTCGCGCATCGCGGCTGCCAATCCGCCGAGCCAGCCGCTGCCAAGAGCGCGCTGACCGCTGCCTTCCACAGCCAGAATTACCGCTAGCCAGCTGTACCGCCATGTAGCAACATTACCGCTAGCCCGCTGTACCGCCATGTAGCAACATTACCGCTAGCCCGCTGTACCGCCATGTAGCAACATTACCGCTAGCCCGCTGTACCGCCATGTAGCAACATTACCACTAGCCAGCTGTACCGCCATGTAGCAACATTACCGCTAGCCCGCTGTACCGCCATGTAGCAACATTACCACTAGCCAGCTGTGCAGGTCACACAGCAGCATTACCGCTAGCCAGCTGTGCAGGTCACACAGCAGCATTACCGCTAGCCAGCTGTGCAGGTCACACAGCAGCATTACCGCTAGCCAGCTGTACCGCCATGTAGCAACATTACCGCTAGCCAGCTGTGCAGGTCACACAGCAGCATTACCGCTAGCCAGCTGTACCGCCATGTAGCAGCATTACCGCTAGCCAGCTGTGCCATGCGGTGAAACGTGAGGTCAGAGAGCCAGCCGTAAACCCAAAGCAGCCCCACCAATCACAGCCCCAGCTCCATTACAGTCCATTAGATCTGCACTCAATCTTTTTTTAAACCTAACATTACACAGATTCATTTTTAACCACTGCGACCCCAAACGGGCGAAGCATGTTCGTTTGCAATGACTTAAAACTTCATTCCTTTATTCCTTATTAACCTCTCCCTCTCTCACATCTCTAGACGTCAATGTCACCAGACAAAAGAAAGAAAAAAAGAGGAAATCAATCACGGTTATTCATTTTTCAAGTGCTTTCATATAATGGAAATATATACATAATAGAGAAAACGATCTTTCTCCAGCCGGCTTTTCTAAATGGCGTCGTTCCTTCCCCGTTGTGCGTGGCGCTGCACTCTGACCACCGCAGCGCAGGACGGGGTGAGCAGTTGATCATTATAATGCGTCTTTCAATTACAGTTTTACTGTTCCTGACGACCGGAGCGGGATCGCCACGGCGACGGGCCGTGGGCGGACCTCTCAGGCCGGCCGTGTGATGTATGGGGCAGGAGCGCCCCCCCCCCCCCACGCGACTCAACCCCGAGGCTGCCGGCGAGTTTATCACCCGGCTGGGGTCTCTGCGCGGGGTGGGGGGGGGGGGGGCTGGGGTCTCTGCGCGGGGTGGGGGGGGGGGGGGGGGGGGGAGGGGCTGGGGTCTCTACGCGGGGTGGGGGGGGCTGGGGGGGGGGCTGGGGTCTCTACGCGGGGTGGGGGGGGGGGGGGGGGGGGGGGGCTGGGGTCTCTGCGTGGGGTTGGGGGGGGGGGGCTGGGGTCTCTGCGTGGGGTTGGGGGGGGGGGGGGGGGCTGGGGTCTCTGCGTGGGGTTGGGGGGGGGGGGGGGGGGCTGGGGTCTCTGCGCGGGGTGGGGGGGGGGGTGTGTACGGTGCTTGAGTAGGACAGGGTACTCTATTGGAGGATGGTAACCCCCCCCCCCATTGACAGGCAGGCAGATTGAGCGCTAAGATTAGCTGCCATTTTCCCACAGAAGGCCAGGGGAGATACAGTAGCGAGAATGAATGACCATGTCATTCTGTCAATGCTGTAACCTTGGCAACAGACGGGGGTGCTATTTCAGGACCCGCGCCTGCCACCCAGGGGAATGGAGACGCCGGATTGGTTAAACTGGGAGCTGAGGCGTCGGATTGGTTAAGCTGGGAGCTGAGGGGTCGGATTGGTTAAGCTGGGAGCTGAGGCATCCGATTGGTTAAACAAGGAGCTGAAGCCTCAGATTGGTTGAGCTGGGAGTTGAACAATTGGACTGGCTGAGCTGGAGACCGAGGCTTTGGATTGGTCAAGCTGAGGGGAGCCCAGGCGTTGCATTGATTGAGCTGGGAGTCCAGGCAGTGCCTAATTATACCAGTTTTAACATCGTCCAATTACCACAGAATTACAATAAAACAAATACGGACAAGAACCGTACAGCAATGCAACTGTTAATTCTGCTTGGATGAAAAACAGAAACATTCTCAAACGCCCGCGTAAGGATTTCTGCTGTTGGCGGGACTTCCATTTGTTTTTTTTCCTTCCAGGATATATCAGCGCGGCGCAGATAGCGTCCCCGCTGAGGCTAATGAAGCGCAGATGGGAGTGTCCATCACGGCCCGGCGCGGGCGGGAGCCGACGTGCCAAAGCCCACACAGCGGCCTCCCTCCAAACACAAACCGACAGCCAAACATACCGCCCCTCTCCCAGCCCGTAATGCCACTGAGACAGGCCGGTCTCTACTGAGACAGCCCGGTCCCTACCGCCCCTCTCCCAGCCCATAATGCCACTGAGACAGGCCAGTCTCTACTGAGACAGCCCGGTCCCAACCCATAATGCCACTGAGACAGGCCAGTCCCTACAGCCCCTCTCCCAGCCCATAATGCCACTGAGACAGCCCGGTCCCTACTGCCCTCTCCATCCCATAATGCCACTGAGACAGGACGGTCTCTACTGAGACAGCCCGGTCCCAACCCATAATGCCACAGAGACAGGCCGGTCCCTACTGCCCCTCTCCCAGCCCATAATGCCACTGAGACAGGCCGGTCCCTACTGCCCCTCTCCATCCCATAATGCCACTGAGACAGCCCGGTCTCTACCGCCCCTCTCCCAGCCCATAATGCCACAGAGACAGGCCGGTCCCTACTGCCCCTCTCCATCCCATAATGCCACTGAGACAGGCCGGTCCCTACCGCCCCTCTCCCAGCCCATAATGCCACTGAGACAGGCCGGTCCCTACTGCCCCTCTCCCATCCCATAATGCCTCTGAGACAGGCCGGTCCCTACTGCTGCTCTCCCATCCCATAATGCCACTGAGACAGGCCGGTCTCTACTGAGACAGCCCGGTCCCTACCGCCCCTCTCCCAGCCCATAATGCCACAGAGACAGGCCGGTCTCTACAGCCACTCTCCATCCCATAATGCCACTGAGACAGGCCGGTCTCTACTGAGACAGCCTGGTCCCAACCCATAATGCCACTGAGACAGCCCGGTCCCTACTGCCACTCTCCATCCCATAATGCCACTGAGACAGGCCGGTCCCTACTGCCCTCTCCATCCCATAATGCCACTGAGACAGGACGGTCCCTACTGCCCCTCTCCCAGCCCATAATGCCACTGAGACAAGACGCTCCATACTGCCCTCTCCATCCCATAATGCCTCTGAGACAAGCCGGTCCCTACTGCCCCTCTCCCATCCCATAATGCCACTGAGACCGACTGTGTATCCTGGTTCTATCACATCACGTCACAGTCTGTCTAACGGGGACGTCCTTCACTTACACAAACTAATGAGGCCTTCCGTAATCAACAGCCACACAACCTGATGAGCCAGTTAATATTTCACATCGATCGCCTTTCGTTTGGGGCGTAACCATGGTAGCATTCCGGGAACAAGGGATTATATAGACATGGAAGAGCTTGAGGTGGGAGTTTGAATAATAACCCTGTCTTAAAGAATGGGAGTCCATTACCTAACTGACAGCTGTCCCACCTGGGGTAGGGTTAGATTTGTAGATTCCACTGCATCTGTTTCTGAAAAACATACCAGACACATGTCAGCTCACACACTACCCTGATCATCAACATCAACCCTCCTGTAGTACTGTGTGGCCTGATGTGTGGAGAACAGCTACTGGCTCGTGCACGAGCGTGTTTTCCGAGCGAACGCACTTCGGCTGCAATGCGTGCAGCTCAACAGAAGATGAAGATTTTGCGTGTTCTCCCTGTGTTGGGGGTGGGTTTCCTCCGGGTGCTCCGGTTCCCCCCACACAGCCCAAAGACGCGCAGGCCCCAGGGCCCGCTTGCAAATGAGACGTCAATCTCAGAGTGACAACCTCGGGTAAACAGAGGAGAAATAAACTAAATAGATTCTGGGAGAAAAAAACTGTTCAAAGGAACAAGTTCTTTATATTCTACATCTCTCTCTAAAACGCACACACACACAGACACACACACACACACACACACATTACAGAGATGTGTTTACAAATTCATCCCTCAAACATCCACTGGCAGGCCTCCTCCAGGGTGGCAGACAGGTGGATGCTGGTTTGCTGTGGGTGTCCAGGTGCTCTGGCAGGGCTGAGCAGCATAATGCGCTCAGCACGGAATGAGGAGAAACTCCTGAAAGCCAGGCCAAACACACACACAAAAAAAGAGAAACAGCAAACACAACAAACTGCATCGTGTTCCAGCAGGACTGAAACTGAAATCAGTCAGACAGCTTTCGCGCACAGGCCTTGTTTCTGGTTCCGTACGATCTAGCAAATCTGCAGCTAATTTAACTTCGCTTTTTGTTTTTTGGCGGTTTTTGTAATGGGTTTCTGTTTTATTACGATAATGCTTCATTTGATTTTTTTTTTCATTTTTATTTTTTTTGCCTCTCATCTGCTTATTTGGGCGCAATGAGGAGTCACGGAAGCGTCGTATTAAAAGCTAATCTCCACCCGCCAACCCGCCAACCCGCCTTCCGGTAATGAGCCGCCGCCCATTCGTCACCGCCATGACCTCACACAGTCCTCTCACACTCGTCTGAGTCCGCGCCGTGTCCCTCTCTCCCTCCCTCTCTCCCTCCCTCTGTCCTTCGCTCTCTCCCTCCCTCCCTCCCTCTCTCCCTCTCTCCTCTCCTCCGCTTTCCTCTCTGCAGCTCTTCGCTCTCGTTTTCCACGACACCCGGCAGCCTCTGCTCCTCCTCCTCCTCCTCGCTCACTCTTCCTCTTTATCTCTCTTGTCTTCCACGTGGCCCAGGGTCGTTTCTGCCCCCCACTGCCCCCCTGTCGCCCCACCGCCCCCCACGGCCCCACCCACCAACAACGGGCGTCATCCAAAGTCAAACACCCAGTTTGGAAATACACAGATAAAGCCTTGTTCACAGATAGTCTTTCTTCCTGAAGTTCACCAGTGATGATGTTTTGGAGAATATTCGGCGTGTTAAACAAGAGGACAGAGGAGACAGAGAAACTGCTGGAATTTCCAGCCTGTAATAACACCTGCATTTTAATCCTGTTCTGGACAAGACTGACGGATGCATTTACTAAATAGCACTACAACATACCAGCCCCAGCCCCACTTAAGCAGAGCTGGGTGTAAAATAGCTACTCCAGATGCAGTCGGTCCTGCGACGCACAGACTATTCTCCAGCGCGTATGTTTGCAACACGGGAGTTAACTGCAAGAGGGAGTTAACTGACCAATGAGCACGGGCGATCCAAAACCAACATCAACCATTCAGAGATCATTTCCGCAGACACCAGAACCAATAGCGCTCTCTATCATTGGCACCTAAGCATCATCAAAAGAAACACAGCTAGATTTGCTTTTTTTTATCGAAAGAACAGGAGGGATATTGTTTCGGCAAATTCCCAGAGCAGAGAAATGAACAATGATGAAGACCCATTAAAGTGGTATGCATTCAAAGAGGCGTGTGCATTTAAGGAACACTTAAATGCTGTAATGCTAAAATTATACAATGCTGTAGAGCTGAAATTCAGGTTATGCCTCTGTACAGTGCACCCCTACACTCATGTCTGAACTCATGTCCTTAGGCCTGAAATGAACAGAGGGAGTCTATGTGTGTTACTGATAACACATACCATACAACTGGCTTACCGTGTGTGCTAAAGTACTGATAACACATACCATACAACTGGCCTACTGTGTGTGCTGAAGTACTGATAACACACACCATACATCTGGCCTACTGTGTGTGCTAAAGTAAGGACAACACACACCATACATCTAGCCTACTGTGTGTGCTGAAGTACTGATAACACACACCACACATCTGGCCTACTGTGTGCTAAAGTAAGGATAACACACATCAGACATCTGGCTGATTGTGTGTTAAAGCACGGATAACACACACTACAAATCTGGCCTACTGTGTGTACGTGTTAAAGTACTGTATAAGATAACACACACCACACACACCTACTGTTTGTGAAGGAGACAGATTGACAATATGCGAAAATATGGGCAAAATGATAAAGCATTAGAGAACTTATGGAGTGATTACGCACTGGCTACTGTACCTTCATAAAGCTTAAGATTACGGCAGACAAAATGTATCCAAAAACAGAATATCTTTCATTACTTCCTTGAGCCGTTTGGATCCATGAACAGGAAGACAGGTGGCTAGCCGGCTAGCCAGCAATTAAACTCAAACCCAAGATATCTGCAATGTCTGTGTAAAGCCATGTCGTAGCTAGCTAGCCATCCACATACAAAAAAAACTTCCCCCCATCCCGCTAGAAACCCCTTCATGTTCACACCTCACTCACCGGTTTTAAATTTGTTTAAATTTTATTCGCATACTCGGTGAGTAAAAAAGAACATTAAACAGGCTGTTGGCTGGGCAGCCGGTTTTCTTCTACGCTGGGAAGCCGTTTTTTTTTCTCGCGTGCAGCCAGAACGCTACGCGGTGGAAACACAGAACGAGCACCGGGGTCCTGGAGCAGCGCGTCATAGATGGAATTACACGGCCTTAGCAGATCCAGGGTTCGCGAGCGGATCGAGAGGCTGCAGTCCCCCTGGCACTTCCTGTAGGCTGTTCCATGCCAAGAAATATGGGGAAATCCCTAGCCCCTCACCGCCCTCCCCCCATTGTGACATCATCAAATGTACTGCTTGGAATTCTTCAGACGTAGCAACTGTAACCGTGGTGGGAGGAGCTCCAGGGTGAGGTTAATTGCAGGAGGCTCGTAAGGGTCTGATTGGATCAGAAAAGCTGTTGCAGTGTGTAGCAGCAGGGCGACAACCCATCGATACAGCAGCGAACAGACAGCAGGCAGTATTGACCATACGCAATCTGCTACCTTCACTTCCATATTTCTTTTTCTATTTTAGTCTCAGCATGGTGTATAATATCTACTGAAATATACTGTTGGGGACACTAGCTGTCCTGTTCCCCTCTCCAAACCGAGCCCGTCTTTCTGTCTGTGTGAGGGCTGTACAGTCAGCAGACCGAAGCCTCTCTCTGTTGGCCCTTTCCGTTTTGCCCCACGCACACACAGACCCGGCTTTTTAAAAACTTCTCCTCTCCTTCGCTCACTTTTTAAAAAAAAAAATCTGCATGCTTTATTTTTCCCCCCGATCGCGGCTGACCCTCCCCTCACCTCCCCGTGCTCCGCCTCGCTGTCGGCCTAAAACTGCTCCTCTGCGCTCTCGGCACGGGCCCCCGTTTCCAAACCCCTTTCCAAAAAAAAAGAGAAAAGGAAAGAAAGGGAGGGGAAAATAAAAATAGCAGCAGCACTCCAGGGCAGCTAAACTGAGCGTGCTCAGATGAGGATGCCGTACCACAGCCTGACTGCACTGGAGCAGGAGCGCTCTTTGATCAGAACCGTAATCCCCCCCCCCCCCGCAACCTCCCAGAACACAGTACCCCCCCCCCCCCCCCACCCCGCCGGTGCAACACACAGCCCCCTGCCACTGCCTCCCCCCTCCCACCCACCACCACCAGCCAGCAGATGGCAGTATTGCACAGACTAAGCATTTGCTGACCAATGCCAGGTCACTTCTGCTACCAGGAGACCAGCCTCATGGGCTGATGACGATGACCTTCTGCCCTGGAACGCAACAAACCCCACCCCCCACCCCCCACCTACCCCCCTGGAACGTTCCCCGAGGCCTGAAGGTTGCAGGTTCGACTCTCTGTCCTCGTGCCCCTCAGCAACAGACCTCAGCCGAACTGCTAAAAGTAAAAAGTTGGATAAGAGTGTCGGCTAGAAGCCCGTAACCGTGACGCCGAAACCTGCATCCATGTCTCTGCGCCAGGAGAAAGCGCAGGAGGAATCAGGCAGGGAAGGAGGGATGAAGGGAGGAGGAGGAGAAAAGCGCAGGAGGAATCAGGCAGGGAAGGAGGGATGGAGGGGAGGAGGAGGAGGAGGAGAAAAGAACAGGAGTAATCAGACTAGGAAGAAGGGATGGAGGAGGAGAGGAAAAGTGCAGGAGGACTCAGGCAGGGAAGGAGGGATGGAGGAGGAGGAAGAGCAAGGGGGAGGAATCAGGCAGGGAAGGAGGGATGAAGGAGGAGAAAAACAGGAGTAATCAGGCTGGGAAAGAGGGATGAATGAAGAGGTGCAGCAAGGGGGAGTAATCAGGCTGGAAAGGAGGGATGAAGGAGGAGGAGCAACAAGGGGGAGTAATCAGGCAGGGATGGAGGAGAGGAAAAGAGGAAGAGTAATCAGGCTGGGAAGGAGGGATGGAGGGGAGGAGGAGGAGGAGGAGGACCGCATGCAAGCGGGAAAGTTAGTCCGAGAAGCAGAAGCAGATAGAGATGCATGTACGCAATTTACTGGTGCTTATGCGCTGCTTAGATCAATACGCCACAAACAAGCACTCCCAATTTGTAAGTCATATCGGGGCAGGCTGAATAGCTCTGTGTGCCGGTGTGTGTGTGCGTGTGTGTGCCTGCGTGAAGGTGGATGACTGTGGAGGTGGGGGGGGTCATCTTCAAAGGACATTAATAGTGCTGGGGATGGGTCAGCGATGGGCGGGGACCAGGGGCGGCGGGATGGGGGGTGGTAAGAGTAATAAGCAATTACACAGCCAGCAAGCACATCTGTGTGCCGCTGAAATATTCAGCAGCGAAGCTCCTCGTCCGGAGGACTGCGAGTTACTGAAACACACACCTTCTGCACCGTTAATCATTCATCAATAGCAATCCCGCGAACCCCCCAGCAATCCACCCACGTCAGGGGAGAAATAACCGCCAACGCGCATCGGCGCAGGGAGAGATCCGCACCCAGACTGAGATCAGGAGTCCACGGGTTCGAATCCCGGGAGGAGAGCCCTGACAACACGCCTTCAAGCAAGGTACGCGACCCAAATTACATAAGGGCAACAGAGGAGCACGCAAGGAGAACGCACACACACTCACAAACGCACAAACACACACTTACACACAGACGCACCAACAACCACTCGCACGCACACACACACACCAACACACAAACACACACATACACTTACACCAACACCCACAAACGCACAAACACACACTCACACACAGACACATGCACGCACTCACACAGACGCACAAACACACAGACAGACACAGACACACACACACTCACTCACATACACTCACTCACACACACACACACACTCTCTGCTTTTCCCTCCTCTCTAGGATACTGATAAACACCCTGAAGGTATGCTTTATCTACAGGTATATATCTTATGTTTGCAAGTCAGACAGATTTCAACCCTTACGGAGTCATGTTACCATGGAATATGTGCTCTAAGTTCTGCTACTAAGGTTTCCTCCCACAGTCCAAAGACATGCAGGTAGGCTAATTGGAGACTCTAAATTGCCCACAGGCATGAGTGTGTGAGTGAATGGTGAGTAAATTGTGTGTGTGCCCTGCAATAGATTGGCGACCTGTCCAGGGTATATTCCTGCTTCTCGCCCCAATGCACGCTGGGATAAGCTCCAGCACTCCTCCGCGACCCTGCCCAGGAATAAGCAGGTACAGATAATGGATACCGATGGATGTATTTACACGAGCACACGCGCACACACGCATGCATGCAGTCCTCCAATGCATACACCGATTGCTTTTTTTAAAACCACTGCGGTCACACAGTAGCCTACCCCAGAAGCGCACTGAGGTCTATTGGACGGGGACGGGCCGACTGAAAGCCCACCGTATGCCCGGCTGTGGCTAGGCTAACTGAACACCGCTACTGTTGTGGTCAGATCACCGCCAGTTAATGAGGCTTGAACCTATCAACACTTTTTATCCGCACACCACACCATTCCATTCCAGGGTCCAAGGTTCAGAATGGAATATAAATAGCACACATAAAAGCACACTAATTTGCCGCAGGAACTGGCGTCACGGAACGTACAAACACAACACCGTACTACTAATTGCTCGCGTGCTTTTCCGAGTTGAGCCGTTTCAAAGCTAGTAAAAGTTTAAAAAAAAAAATTAAAAAAGGTTTTGTTTCATTTGTTATTGTGTCACAGCTCACTTAAGCAAAATGCATGGCAGATTAGCAATGTTTTACTATCAGACGTCCACGGAGACATGTTACGGGAGCTATAGCTCGTAGTTATGTATCCTCGGCAAATTATTTTGAATCGATTATTATATGAATTATTAACGTTCCTTCAAAAAGTACGGAACAATCTGAACGCCAGAACTCGATTCATTTGCGTGCAGCAGCAACGTCACTAAACCACGGTCTGACAGGAAGTGTAGACGGAAAATCTTCTGCAAAACGTGTTTTTCTTCTCATTGGAATTCTGAGCTAGGTACACCGCTCAGGAAAAGTTCGCCCATTTAATTGCAAGCAGAAAATCAATACGATTCCGTAAACAGACTTGTTTACAAACGTTATTACAGAGCTGACGCCAGGACATATTCAGTCATTCACTATCATTTTATATGAGGAGGCTACATTAATTAAATAATATATGCTATGATTTGGCACCATAACACAAACAGCCTGCACGCGCATCAGTCCTAGGGCGACGGTCCCTAAGGAGGCGGACAGCATCACCACACTGCCCGCGACTTGAATTTTACACACTGCCGTTTACTTCACAATACGAAATGGAAGTGCACCCAATTTTTAAAAAATACGTCACACCCACCCCGATGCCGGTCCCCCTGTTCGGCATAATCAGCATTCCGCTAATGAGCGCAGCTACGCGCATGTCTTTTGCACAAAACCTCTTTTTTCTTCTTCCGATGGGCGTGACGATGGGGGACACCGATTAACCTTGGCCGTAGTTTTAAATGCCATTATTTTTAGCTGACACGACGAAAGAGACGTGAAGGCTGAGCGCACTCCAATGCTGCATGTAAATCACTTTCTCAGAAGGAAATTACTTCCCGCGGCTGAATGTTATTCATCTAAATTCTCTGTTAGTCAAATTGTTGCACCTAATAAATGCGGAGCAGCTCGTGATGCTTATCTACGCTGACATTACATTTTCACCAAACATTTTTTCTTCCCCCATCTCTCCTTGTTTTCTTCTAATTCAAGTCGGGACGCCGCGTGCGTGAAGGAGACAGCTCTACTAAACAGCTCGAGCCGTATCATGGGGGGGGGGGGGGGGGGGGCGAGGGGGCTGGGAGGACTTTGGGAGGTGTCAGGTGTAAGGGTTGGGGGGGGGGGGTTGTTAATGAATCTTTTGGTGTAAAAGGCTTCTCGGTGTAATGTCAGCACCTGTCTCTCTTAGCATACCGCTCTCAATTGTCTGTTTATTCTGTCCTACCGCAGTGCTTCTGCCACCCCTGCCCCCCCCCCCCCCACACACACACGCACTTCAAACATAGGCTACAGCACACACGTGCACGCACACCAAGACACACACACACGTACATTACAACATATACTGTACACACACAAACACAAGGGCCAATTTTCACTTTAACCACAATCACACACACACACACACAGTCACATATACTGTGCACACACACACACACACACACACAGGCACATATACTGCACATACACACACACACACACACTCACATATACCGTGCACACACACACACACACACACACACACACACACAGAAACATATACTGCGCACGTGCACACACACACGTATATACTGCTATACTTGAGGACTTCCGATTGACTTACATTCATTCCGTAACCTCTAACCCTAACCCTAACCCTAACCACTACATGCCTAACCTTCACCCTAACCTTAACCTAATTGTAACCCTAACCCTAACCCTAAGTCCTAACCCTAAAACAGCCTCTTGAACTTGTGGGGACCAGCAAAAGGTCCCCACTTGGCATAATTTTCCTCATCTTTCTATCCTTGTGCGGACATTTGGTTCTCACAAAGATAGTGATACATGCCCACGCACACACACACACACACACACACACACACAGTGGCGTATCCTGCAGCCAGTGGCGGGCGGGACATAATAAATCCAGCCCCTGCTATAAACAAGCTCCGCTCGACAGAGATTATCCGCACGTGGCGCGGCGACGAAGGGCTAGCAGACCGCGGCTCAGCGCGGGGACCGGCGGCGACGCGCTCCCGGGGGCTGGGCCGGCGCTCCCGTGGGCCGGGCCGGGCCGGCGCTGGGACGGCGCTGGGACGGCGCTACTCCGACGCGCGCAGGCTACCCGGGGTCTTAAATTATGCATGACAGCGCTCCGACCAGCCCGGCGGAACGATGTCGAACTGGAGTCTGAGCGCGTAGTTACACGGTAATTACACAACCAAGGGTAGTCCGCAGGGTCCACAGGGAGGGTGAGGTCAGATGTTCTGGGACTAGCGATTTGGGGGAGAGGTGGATTAGCTGGGTACGAGTCTGTTTCTTACTGGGGGGGGGGGGGGGGGGCAAGCTACAAGGTCAGAGCAGTGTGACTTTTTAGCTTTGGCCAGCTGTCAGTTTAATTAACTCCCCAGAGTCTTCTGCAAAATGGCTCTAATTAAAAATATAATACAAAAAGTATGAGCGCTAAAAGTTTACAAATGCTGTGTACTTAGATAATGCTTTGTTAGAATGTGGTTCATTTGTAAGCACTAAACATGTTTCCCACACACAACCGAAAGAAAGAAAAAAGAATTGTATTTTTTTTTCTTGCTAACATATATGCCTGCATAAAATATACACCGTAGGGCACATTTTTATTTCCGTCAGAAGATGATACGTTTAAGAAGATGTAAATTATATTCACTATTAAAATGTCAAGGGCACCATGCCAGAGGGCTGTCAGAAAGAGAGAGAAAGAAAGAGAGAGAGAGTGAGTGAGAGAAAGGGAGAGAGAGAGACAGAGAGTGAGAGGAAGGGAGAGAGAAAGGGAGAGAGTGTGAGTGAGAGAAAGGGAGAGAGAGAGAGAGAGTGACTGAGAGGAAGGGAGAGAGAAAGGGAGAGAGTGTGAGTGAGAGAAAGGGAGAGATAGAGAGAGTGAGTGACAGAAAGAGAGACGAAGATAGAGAGAGAGCAGGAGTGAGACAGCAGGGGGAGGGGAAAGACAAAGACAGAGTGTGAGAGAGAGAGGGAGAGAAAGAGAAAGCAGGAGAGAGAAAACAGGGGGAGGGGAAAGAGAGAGAGAGAAAGTTCCACTTTTCTGTTTCAGCATTCAAAGTTCCAACAGGCTCTGTCCTATAGGCTGTGGATCCGAACCCCAGTTCATTGGAACTGAAATCAAACCGTGACCATGAGGTTAGGGTACACACTGCCTGCTTTAGTTTGAGGGCGTCCGCATCCATATCAGGCAAACCGTGCAGGAACTCCACAGTGTATTACAGTATGTATATCTGCATTATACACAGCGTAATGCAGAACAGTGTGTGCAGATTCAGTGGGTTTTATTCAGGTTTTTAAATTTTGGACAAAAGCAGTGGCTCGCCTATAGCCTATACAGCGCATGGAAGTGACATCTGCGGTAACCACGGAGACCAAGGTCGTGACAGGAAGTCAGAAAAAGCACGATGCCACCGTTAGCCCGTGCCAAGGTTCTCCCCCCCATGTCCTCAGTCACTCTCTCTCTCTCGCTCTCTCTCTCTCTTGCTCGCTCGCCCGGTTGCGGGGACAGCCAATCAGCTCTCGGGGGACCCGCGGCCAGAGCTGACGGAGGCACTCGGACCGAGGAGGAGAGGTCCACGCCATAACAATAAGCCCGCAGAAATCCAATTATATGCATGACAATCTTATCATTTCAATAAGCTGTTTAATTTCACACTAGAAGATGTCCTTATCTAGGCCATCCTATATTTCAGAGACTTTTGACACTTATAAAAAATAAAAAAAATACAGCCGGACATTCAAGTACTTTTCTCAAGGGTGCGGCAGTGCAGTCCCACAGCAGGATTTGAGCCCGTAGCCCCTCTGGCTACAGCAGTCCACAGAGCGCATCATTGACTTCCCCGTCCCTGTGTTCAGACTCTGCAGTTTGCCCTATCAGTATTATGTAAGAGCGCTATTGGGTTAGCAGCAGAGTGAACTGTAAGGGGGGGGGGGGTCGTTGGGGACAGATTGGTATCGCGGAGTCCGCAGATCAATCCGGGACTTTAATTAGCAGCGGACGGGGTGGCCTGGACCCCGGGCGACGGGTAGAGCTCATCGACAAGGGTCTCACAGATCCCTCCAGCCCCTAATCTTACAGCCCATCTGCCTGAAATTAAACAGCAAATGGGAAATTGATTTCCAACAACCCCCCCGCCCCCCAAGTGTACCCCCCCCCCCCCTTATCCCGTCCACTGCAATATCTCCTTTTGTCTTAAGGACATTGGCCAGGTGAGTTCTGGGACTAAGCTGTTCTCTAAAACGTTTATAGAGCAATTTAGAGAGGGGGAGGGGGGGGGGGTTGAGAGAGAGGGAGAGGAAGGGGGGGGTCTTGCAGTTTTCCGATTTCTCTACCTGCTCAACAACCTGGCCAAGGACAAGCCCTCTGGTATTGACCATCAGGGGCATTGTGGGTAATCTGCTGAGCTCAGAGACCACACCCCGGTGGTCCAGTCTCTACCCAGAGATCCACTCCTCCCTACTGCAGTATAAAAGGGTCACAGCGATGCACCCACAGCCTCTACAGCACACAGCCACAGAGGCGAGTCTTTCCCCCCGAAACCCGGACCAATCAGGTCTCATCATTTACGGCCCCCCTGTAGTGGCTTCTCTCTCTTCCCTTTCAGGGGCGTGGGACGGGACGGGACGGGAGCAGCAGGAGGAGCACTGGGCAGGGGTGGGGGACAGGGGCAGGAGGAGCAGTGGGCGGGGGTGGGGGGGGGCAGGAGCAGCAGTGGGCGGGGGTGGGCAGGGGGGGCAGTAGGGGAGACAGGACCCACAGTGGCAATGGGCAGTGGGGGGCGGGGGCAGGAGCAGCAGTGGCAGAGGCAGTGGGCAGTGGGGGGCAGGAGCAGCAGTGGCAGAGGCAGTGGGCAGAGGGGGGCAGGAGCAGCAGTGGCAGAGGCAGTGGGCGGGGGGGGGGGGGGCAGGGAGCAGCAGTGGCAGAGGCAGTGGGGGGCAGGAGCAGCAGTGGCAGAGGCAGTGGGCGGGGGGGGGCAGGAGCAGCAGTGGCAGAGGCAGTGGGCAGAGGGGGGCAGGAGCAGCAGTGGCAGAGGCAGTGGGCGGGGGGGGGGGCAGGAGCAGCAGTGGCAGAGGCAGTGGGGGGCAGGAGCAGCAGTGGCAGAGGCAGTGGGCGGGGGGGGGGCAGGAGCAGCAGTGGCAGAGGCAGTGGGCAGAGGGGGGCAGGAGCAGCAGTGGCAGAGGCAGTGGGCAGAGGGGGGCAGGAGCAGCAGTGGCAGTGGCAGTGGGCAGAGGGGGGCAGGGGCAGCAGCGGCAGAGGCAGTGGGCGGGGGGGGGGGCAGGAGCAGCAGTGGCAGAGGGCGGGGGCGGGCGCGGGGGGGGGGGGGCGGGGGTGATGAATCCGCCGGCGCGGTGCGGCTCTCCTCTCATTCGCCCGGCGGTGGCGTGTGAAAGTGTTAATGAGGGCGGCAGTAACCCAGGAGATCCTCGCCATTAAAACCCTCTGCACGCCCCCCCCCCGCCCGCGTTCTGCTGACACACCCACTGCTGCGCATCAGTCCCCCCCCCGCCAGACTAATAACAGACCTAATTGCCGGAGTCGGTGGGCGAGGCCCCCGTCAGAGTCAGAGCACGTCAGAGACCGCCAGACCCACCGCCGGCTCCCCCCCCCCGCCCGCCGCCATCTCTCCACCGGACTCCGCGCCGGCCAGGCCAGGAAAAACCGCCGGACCCATAAACAGCAAACGGGGGGGGGGAGGGACCCGACGCGTGTCCCAACATCCATCACCGCGCCCCTGTACCGCGGTCATCTCAACATGAAATATTAACCGCCCGTGTGCCGAAATATCTGCCCCCCCCCCCCCCCACCCCCCCCCCGCCTGGCCGCCCCGCCCCGCCCAGGCCCACCGCGCTGCGAAGCTTTCACGCTGATTCATTATGCATGAGCGGGACACAAAAATAGACTGGGCTGCGTGACGGCTTCAGTGACCCTGAAGCCTGGATTATTTATATATTTATATATATATTGTGAGTGTGTGTGTGTGTCTGCGTGTGGGAGAGTCTGTGTGAGGGAGTGTGTGTGTGTGTGTGTGTGGGAGAGTGTGTGTGTGTGTGTGTGAGAAAGAGTGTGTGTGTGTGTCTGCGTGTGTGTGTGTGTGTGTGTGTGTGTGTGTGAAAGAGTGTGTGTGTGGGAGAGTGTGTGTGTGTGTGTGTGTGTGGGAGAGCGTGTGTGTGTGTGTGTGTGTGTGTGTGTGCGTATGTCTGTGTGCATGGGTATGCGTGTGTATCTGACAAGATTTGTCAATGTTGGATGACAGTACCAAAACAAAATTGGTTCACTTCCTTAAAGATTTTTCCCATCCTCATTTAACTTTGTTTCTTCTTCTTTTTGAATTACCTCTCCTCTCTCTCTCTCTTTCTGTCCCTCTCTCCTTCCATCCATCCACCCGCTCCCTCTCTCGCTCTCCTTCCTTCCTCTCTGTCTCTCTCTCCCTCCACCCTCCCTCAGTCTCTCTCATGGTGTAATTACTATAAAAGGAGAGGGAGAGGGATGGGACTGCAGCTGTAATCTCTCTGAGTACCTTGGCTGTGACCACGGGGGGCAAAAACTCACAGAACTGCTCAGACAGGCCAACGCAGGGGCTAATACAGGGGTCACGGGGATCGCTGGGGTATCGTAGGTCTGACGTAACACAGAGCGAAACCTTTACCCACATATGGATTTCTGGGTCAAAGGGCGATTTCTCTATGGAGAAAATGAATGGGAGTGTCACATAACCGCCCCTGTCACGGTCTGTGACTTTAAACTGCCGTATTAAAACTTGGATGTTTTTATCCGGACACATTTCTCTCTTAAAAGGCACTGGATCCACTGAATTCTGATGTCGCTTTCCAGTCGATATAATTATTTGATTATTTGACAGCAAGCTAACACTACTGCAAATGCTATTTACGTCACAGCTAGCCTGGCGGCTTTTCCAGCTGGTCATTAGCCAGCAAGGAAATTTAAAGAAGGTACTCAAATAACTTAAGGAAATTACTACTGAGAACAACAATAACAACAATATAGATATTTTACAGCGATGTATACAACAGTACAAAAAAATGTCGAATTTATTACACTAACAGGCAAGATTAAATAGCTTACGTGTGTGAATGGTTGCTGGAAATGTAGCCCTGTGTGTGATGTCATAATTATGCGATGGACTGCTAACCACTTAGCCATTAGAATAATAAAAAAACGAAACCAATTTTCTTTTTGATTTTAGCATTCTTTTTTCAAATACAAACAAACATACTAATGTCATAAATTATTTAGAAGGAACTGGGAAAATGCCACTCGTTTCTCCCACGGCGCAGTCTCGTGTTTTGATCCGTTAAAAATGCTAACAAACCCCGAACGGGGACAATGACACGGCTTCCGAGGCCCACGGGGGTGTGATGAAGAGGAGGCTGCATGAAATGACACACTCACGAGCACTCCAAATAAACAAGGGATGACAGAGAGAGAGAGAGAGAGAGAGGGAGAGGGAGAGAGGGAGAGACAAGAGGGAGAGAGAGGGAGAAAGAGAGACAGATCAGGGGGCAGAGAGTGAGAGAGAGGGAGAAAGGCAAATAGGGAAGAAAGGGAGGGAGGGGGAGAAAGAGAAAAATACTGACACACTGAGTTACTGATCCAGCTAGCTTCACCACAGAAGAAACAAACTGTAGGGGGCGCTGTCTATTCAGAAAGGACCTCTCCTAACCCCGCCCCCAAGCTCTCCCTTGACCCCCCGCACAGTGTTTTTTGGACAGAAAAATCCCCCGTCAGCTTTTAAGAGAGAAGCAGGTGTGCTAACCCTGAGGTCCGGCTCCCTTCCAGTAACGACACAGAGAGCTACGCTAACACGCTAACCTCACTCTACAGGACACACAGACACAGAGAGCTACGCTAACACGCTAACCACGCACTACAGGACACACAGACACAGAGAGCTACGCTAACACACTAACCTTACTCTACAGGACACAGAGACACAGAGCTATGCTAACAAGCTAACCTCGCTCTACAGGACACACAGACACAGAGAGCTACGCTAACACGCTAACCACGCACTACAGGACACAGACACAGAGAGCTATGCTAACACGCTAACCTCACTCTACAGGACACAGAGACTCAGAGCTATGCTAACACGCTAACTTCGCTCTACAGGACACACAGACACAGAGGGCTACGCTAACATGCTAACCTTGCACTACAGGACACACAGACACAGAGCTATGTTAACATGCTAACCTCGCTCTGCAGGACGCACGAACACAGAGAGCTATGCAACATGCTAACCTTACTCTACAAGACACGGACACAGAAAGCTATGCAACATGCTAACCTTACTCTCCAGGACACGGACACAGAGAGCTATGCAACATGCTAACCACGCACTGCAGGACACACGGACACAGAGACCTACGCTAACATGCTAACCTTACTCTACAGGACACACGGACAAAGAGAGCTACGCTAACATGCTAACCTCGCTCTACAGGACACGCGGACACAGAGACCTACGCAACATGCTAACCATGCACTACAGGACACAGAGAGCTACGCTAACACGCTAACCTCACTCTACAGAACTCTACAGGGGGTTCGGATCTGCAGAGGGCTCCCCCTGGAGCACCAAGCCGTTTTCAGAAGAGCTGCACCACCGGCCACATAGCTCCTCCCACCTGCTGGAAGGCCAATGACTGAGCGACCGCACCCTGGGTCCCGCCACGATACTCTCAGCGCTCCTGTGGATCTGACGGGCCGGAGACCCGAGCGTTCACCGGGACCGCTGAACAGCGAGCGCGGGTTTGGGATTACAGACCCCTGAATGAGTCAGGCCTATTTCCGTTGCCGTGTCCAGGAGAGTCCGTGCAGGCGGGCTGCAACGAGCGCGGGGTTCAGTAATAGCCACGAGGAAGCGAGCGGGACGCTCTGGAGCAGCGATAAACCTCCAGCAGGTCAGGCTGGGTCTCCCAGTGCCCAGTCTGAGCCCTTAATCCAGCCCTGACCTTAATGGAGACCCCAGAGAGAAGCCTGTTCCAGCAAGGCCAAGGCCAGGGTTAGCATTCACAATATAACCAGCAACACAGAACCTCCACCCACCCACTCTCTCTCTCTCACATACACACGCACACACTCTCTCTCTCTCTCTCTCTGAGGCAGATATTTTGAGTGTACTTTCCCCCGCTGTGAGAGGGAGAAAACCCTCTTGTTTGGGGATTTCCCCAGTCAGAATCAATCACCCTGCCAGTCTGTCTTCCTCTCTCTCTCTCCTCTCTCAGCTGGTCTGTCTCCCTCTCTCTCTCCTCTCTAAGGCAGTCTCTCTCTCTCTCTCTCCTCTCTCTGGTGGTCTGTCTCCCTCTCTCTCTCCTCTCTAAGGCAGTCTGTCTCTCTCTCTCTCTCTCTCTCTCTCTCTCTCCTCTCACTGGTGGTCTGTCTCCCTCTCTCTCCGTGCCACTCCTGGTTGAGTTACAGGGAGCAGTCATCCGCCACAGACGTGGAGCACTCAGCATTTCCGCCAGTCAGTCAGTGCCCCTTTCAGTCAGTCAGTGCCCCTCTCAGTCAGTCAGTGCCCCTTTCAGTCAGTCGGTGCCCCTTTCAGTCAGTCAGTGCCCCTTTCAGTCAGTCGGTGCCCCTTTCAGTCAGTCAGTGCCCCTTCTAGTCAGTCAGTGCCCCTTTCAGTCAGTCAGTGCCCCTTTCTCTCACTGACTCCACGCTTTCTGAAGGCTGAGGAGAAACAGCTGAGTGCCCCCCCCTCCCACCCCATCCCCCCACCCCCCGCCACATTCCTCTTTCAGCCACAGCCACGCATTTTAAAAATCAAATTCTAATTTTAATTTTCATGATTAAATAAAAACAACCGACTCTCAGCAGGAAAGGTAATGATAAAGTCATTTCTCTTTCTCTCCCTCTTTTACTCTCTCTCTTTCTCTCTCTCTTTTACCCTCTCTCTCTCTGTCTCCGTCTCTAAACGAGGATAATGTGAGCAGTTGGGAGAAGGGGCAGCATTTACCCTAAATTGCCACCCTCAGCAATAAAAAGGCACAGAGGCGGGTGATTGACAGAAGTGGAGAGCGTTTCCCCCCCCCCCTCCCCCCCCATGAAGCCCCACCCACGTCTGATCTGGCCGCCGGGTCAATCCCAGACGATGGCGATGTATTATTAATGTCACTGAGCGGCGACAACGTTTTATTGGCCGGCGGTCGTTAACGCGGCCCCATCGCGCGGAAGAGGAGCGATCTGCCTGCCCGCCCGCCCGCCCGCGTCCCGGTTCCTAACGGCGGAAGAGGTGCAAATCGCGCCCGTGTGACACGGCGACGGGGATGGCATTAGCGGTAACGACGGCAGCACGCCGTTTCCCCCTCTCGCTCTGCCGGTGAAATCCCAGCTTTGGGGGGGGGGGGGGGGGCTGGGGCTGGGGCTGGGGCTGGGGGGGGGGGGCTGGGGCTGGGGCTGGGGCTGGGGCTGGGGGGGGGAGATGGGAGCATTATGTATCCCTGATAAACTGGTGGGTGAGATTATCAGGCTTTTGTTCTCTTAAAGAGAAATGCCACTCTGCGCGATGGAACGGACGCTTCCCCTGGAACATTACCCCATCCTCCCATTAACAGCTTCTCTCTCTGCCTCTCTCTGTACACACACACACACACACACACACACACACACACACACACACACACACACACACACACACCGACATGCACACACACACACACACACACACTCACAGACACGCACACACACCGACACACACACACACACACTCACAGACACACACACACACTCACACACACACACACACACACACACTCACACACACACACACACACACACACACAGACACGCACACACACCGACACACACACTCACAGACACGCACACACACCGACACACACACACACACACACACACTCACAGACACGCACACACACCGACACACACGCACACAGACACGCACACACACCGACACACACACACACAGA
>CM077294.1:2739268-2761768 GCA_039654925.1 Anguilla pacifica
AGAAAGTTCTCACACGTCAGGACTACATTTCAATAAAGCTCATTTTTTGGGGGGTAATATCAAATTCAGCGTTTGGCTCGAAGGTAAAATGACTCGGCTGAAAAAAATGAGGCCGCTTCTCGTGGAGAGGACAGTTTGCAGTCTCCTCAATATATTCCTTAAATTGGATTTGGTTTTTTCAGATTCAATCTGCTTTGCAATGCTGCGTTGTGTCTTCACACCGTTATGGAGTAGCTTATTTAAAAAAGACAATTTGAATGTATATCTGTGTAGTTTCTCTTACCTTTCAGTGTATTTCTCTCTTTCTATCTTGCACAGTGTTTTTGTGCCTCAGTCATTG
Organism: Anguilla pacifica; assembly: GCA_039654925.1. Taxonomy (NCBI): domain Eukaryota; kingdom Metazoa; phylum Chordata; class Actinopteri; order Anguilliformes; family Anguillidae; genus Anguilla; species Anguilla pacifica. Next base: position 2,739,609 of record CM077294.1, read on the forward strand.
AACCTCAGTCAAGACAGTATATTAAAGTCTATGAAAGCGAAAAATCTACACAGACAAAAAGCAAGTGAACGGTAATGCAAGGACACAATAAATAAGTGTCTTATTTCCGAACAAACCTTTGAAAAAAAGAACATCCCCATTTCTTTGAATTTGCAAGGATGTATTAAAAGTCTTCCCGTTGCCCATGGTTTGTGTATCAGTTTCTTTGTGTGTGTGTGTGTGTTTGTGCGTGCGTGTGTGTGTCCGCCTGTGTGCGTGTGTGTGTGTGTTTGTGCGTGTGTGTGTGTGTGCACGCGTCAGGACTTGTGCGCACGTTCCAAAAGAATGTGCCATAAAAAGAACAGAAAGAGCGAGGGAATTGGGGAGGAGAACAAAAAGAAAGGAGAGAGGAAGAAGGGAAGCGGCGCAGAGGGGAAAACAGGAGGAGATGCCAATCAGGCGCCGTGAGAGACGGCTCGGGACCTCGGGGAGACGGAGGAGAGTTCAGTGTGAAGGCAAGGACACTCCGCCCTGTTCTCCTCCAGAACAGAGCAGCACACAGAGCAGCACACAGAGCAGCAAACAGAGCAGTACAGATCAGCAGCACACAGATTAGCACACAGAGCAGCACAGATCAGCAGCACACAGATTAGCACAGAGCAGCAGCAAACAGAGCAGCACAGATCAGCAGCACACAGATTAGCACACAGAGCAGCAAACAGAGCAGCACAGATCAGCAGCACACAGATTAGCACACAGAGCAGCACAGATCAGCAGCACACAGATTAGCACAGAGCAGCAGCAAACAGAGCAGCACAGATCAGCAGCACACAGATTAGCACACAGAGCAGCAAACAGAGCAGCACAGATCAGCAGCACACAGATTAGCACACAGAGCAGCACAGATCAGCAGCACACAGATTAGCACACAGAGCAGCAAACAGAGCAGCACAGATCAGCAGCACACAGATTAGCACACAGAGCAGCAAACAGAGCAGCGCAGATCAGCAGCACACAGATTAGCACACAGAGCAGCAAACAGAGCAGCACAGATCAGCAGCACACAGATTAGCACACAGAGCAGCAAACAGAGCAGCACAGATCAACAGCACACAGATTAGCACAGAGAGCAGCAAACAGAGCAACACAGAGCAGCAGCACAGAGAGCAGCAGCACACAGAGCAGCAGCAGCACAGATCAGCAGCACACAGAGCAGCAGCAGCACAGATCAGCAGCACACAGAGCAGCACAGATCAGCACACAGAGCAGCACACAGAGCAGCAGTACACAGAGCAGTTCACACAACACTGCAGCTCAGGCCTAAAATAATCACTAGATGCACACTGAGCAGGGAGCTCACAGACAGTCTGGGTCTGTACTACAGCCACCTCACACAGGCCAACACACACCTATACGCACACACTGAACATCATCGAGCAGGAAAACACTCTCTTAGAGAGAGCTCCAATTACCCACAATGCACTGAACACTGTTGAGCAGGTAAACACGTAAACACTCCCAGCACAGAGAGCTCCAATTACCCACAATGCACTGAACACTGTTGAGCAGGAAAACATTCCCAGTATAGAGAGCTCCAATTACCCACAATGCACTGAACACTGCAGAGCAGGTGTTCTCTTACAGAGAGCCCCAATTACAGAGAAAGAAAGCAGTTAGGCCCCCCATCAATATTCCAGAGACACACGTGAAATGTGTGGAAGTTCACGAAAAACCTGAACGCCTCCCTCAGAAGGAGAGCCAATCAGACGCTTGCCTTCCCAGTGCTTCTCTCAGATCAACATGAGGCTGTGCTGCTGAAGCTGATGGTTTGGAAGGGGGGGGGGGGGATAAAGAGGGGGTGGGGGTTTGTCCTTTTCTGGTGCCTTTATCTTGGGGTGAAAAAGTTTTAGGGAAGAAGGAGGGGGAGCGTGGCAAACTCAGGGGGTGAGGTGGGGGGAGTGGGAGGAGGATCGGCGTGCTATGGGGGGGGGGGGGGGGGGCAGACCGCCGTGTCACATCATCAGAAAGGCTGGTGAGGCAGCGGTATGCTCGGAGGGCCGGGGGGTGTGGGGGAATCCCGCTGAGCCCTCCGCCCACCCCCCCCGCCGACATCCCGCCAACGCTCACAGCATGGCGGCTTGTCTCCCGCTGCTGTCGCCAGACCCCCCCCCCCCCCACCCCGCCGTCTCTCCAACAAGCAGCAGGAGCGGAGAAATAACAAACAACAGGGACCACTTCACACTCTCTCTCTCTCTCCATCTCACTCCATCTCTCCCTCCCTCCCTCCCTCCCTCTCAGAAACGCGAGACCCTGTCATCGCCTCCCCCCCTCCCCCCCCCCCCCCCGCCAAGTTCACCGGAACGCTCCAGCGGCCCAGCCGAGAACAACAACTGCCAGCGCCATAACGGGGGGAGGAATTCAATTTTATCTCTTACCTGAAATTGGAACCCCACCGTCCGAGCAATTCCAAGCAGGCCACGTATGTGTGAGGGGGGGGGGGGAACAGAGGGGGGGAGGAAGAGAGAGAGAGAGAGAGAGAGAGAGAGAGAGAGAGACATAGTTAATAACAAGTCCTTTACTGTGGACGTTTTCTCAGTACCATCGACGAGCACAAAGTTATCAGCGGAAAGAATTAATTAATGATCGATGTTTTTAAAAAGCTCAGATCAGCAGTTCACAAACTGGCTCACAAACTTCTGACCGCCGCCATGGGCAGGTGAGGCGGAGTCTCTCCACCTGCGCAGAGTGCGTTTGGGTTTGGCACGCGGCATAATGGCCCATCGTCATCGTTAAGCAGCCGGGGCGTGTCCTGGCAGAGGGGACAGTGCCATCTAAGCCCGGTAATTTGGGGAGAGCCAGGGGCTGAGGGGGGAGGGGGGAGGCAGCAGACCCCTCATCTGAAGCCTTTATAATCACACACACAAATGGAGGCCATTTGGCTGCATCGACCACGGCCTCTGCCAGGCCTAGCCAAGGACAGAGAGTGCAGAGGACGCGCGCACACACACACACACACACACACACACACACACACACACACACACACACACACACACACACACGCATACACACAGACATACACACAGACGCACACACACATGCGCACACGCACTCACCCATACACACCACAAACACACTCACGCATACACACCCCCCACACACGCACAGGCACAGGCACATGCACACACATGCACTCACACTCGCACACACTCACACACGCATACACACAGACACACACACACATGCAGACACTCACAGGCACACACACGCACTCACCGCACACACACACGCGCACACTCACATTCACGCACACACGCACACACTCACCGCACGCACACGTATACACACACGCACACACTGCACACACACACACACACACACACACACACACACACAGATGTCACAGTGTCTGACTGACTGATGCTGTTTCCCCAGCAGCGGTACTGAATTGTTGCTTGTTCCTGCAGACAGAGGAATAACCTCAATCTCTCCACAATGCCATTCCCCCAAGAGCCTTTCAGACCAGACAGAGAGACAGAGCGACAGAGAGAAAGAGAAGGAGAGAGACAGAGAGACAGAGCAACAGAGAGAAAGAGAGAGAAAGAGAGGGAGAGAGACAGAGAGACAGAAACAGAGACAGAGAGAGAAAGAGAGGGAGAGAGACAGAGCGACAGAGGAGAGAGGGAGAGCTAAAAAGACAAAAAAAATCTATCAATTCCTTTTTTTTTGTTGGTATTGTTTTGTGTGCCATTTTTTACCACTAACGGTTTATATAGTACAGCATACAGTTTTATTATACTGCACGTTTGCAGTCCACTGACATGTACAGTGAAATGTTTAGTGCTAAATCAACTCTAATAGAATCCATTTTACTGTAACAGAGCCCATTTTACCCCCCCTTGGATCCATATGAACTCTTATTACAGTTCGGACAGAAACTTTTCGCCGTGCACAAACACGGTTTATGAAATGAGGCTAGGGATTACTAATGAACCTGACCTTTAAATTTCCCAGTGGAACCGAAGGTAGGAAAACAGGAAGGTAATGTGCAGTGGGGGTTCGGTTACACCTCCCCCCCTCCGAACCCCATCTGTCCTGCGACACCAGCGGTGTCAAATTTTATCTGAAAAGGGCTGGTATGGGAGCGGGTTTTTGTATTACCCCAGCACTGAGACACCTGATTCTACTCATCAGGGTCTGGACTGAACACCATAGCGTTGGGCTAAAACAAAAAGGAGGACTCCACATACCACCACCCCCTCACAGACCGACACAGCATCAGTCTGACTGGTGCATCAGACAGGGTTGCCAGATAGGGTCATTTCTCCCCCGATCCCACATCATTCATGATGAGGCCAGGGAAGAAGGGGGGGGTTCCTGATTGCATTGGGCATGTGCACCTGTCTGGATACTCAATAAACATGCAGTGGCTCACCTGGTGTGTCCCATGTGTGTGTGTGGGGAGAAGGGGGGGTGGATGTGGGGGGGGGGGGGGCGGGGGGGTTCCAGTGATTGCAGATGGCGGTGGCAGCAGCGTAAGTTTGTTTGGGGGGGGGGTGGTGCTGTGATTTGATTGAAGGCATTTATTATCATGGCGGCTGGCACTGTGGGGGCGGGGGGGGGTCCTGCACACGCTTGACAGGCCTCTCATGACTGGAACATTGGCAGCTCATCTCTCTCTCTCTCTCTCTCTCTCTCTCTCTCCTTCTCTCATCCCTCTCTCTCTCTCACTCGTTTACGGCCTCTGTCCCCCCCCCCCCCATGTCTCATGTCCCCTATCAGAGGGGCTTTGATTAGCTTTAATTGCCAATTCCAGTTTTTTTTTCTCTCTCAAAGTGTCTCGCGTTTAGTTCTGCACAGACATAGTGCTCATTTTGAATGATTACGATTCCTTTGTCTCTCTCTCTCTCTCTCTCTCTCTCTCTCTCTGTCTCTATAGCATGGCCCCATTTGCAGATAGTTAGTCTGTCAGATTCCCCCCCCCCACCCTCCCCCACTTTTTCCCCCTGATTGCACTTTTCTGTCAGATTCTACTCATGACTTCCTCAGGCCTACCTAACCACTGTCGGTTTTCCCAAATTCGCCCGTGAGAAACGTTCACTAGCTTCTCCCGCACGCGGGCGCCAGGCCAGTGTTTGGGTAGCGCTAAGCCGACGCCGCACGCTCAGAGAAACCCAGTCCCGCTGGCGGCTGTGCTAGGCTGCGCTATGTAGCGACAGCCGCGTGGTCAAACCTCTTCATCACACGGCCAGGCAGACTCCAGTGTTTTGCTTTATCCGGTTTACTACATATCCACAAGACATAAAATCAGCAGCATATAAAAGCACCTTACAGCGAGGAAAGGGGGTAAACCGAAGCGTTTCTAATTTTGGCCTTACCCGAACAGCAAAACTGAGCGTGGTTTTTACTTTCTTCCTGAATCCATGCATTTCTGTTTTGTCTTTGTTTTTTAAAAAGGGATGAAATAAAAAGCAATCCATTCATGCTTCACACAACGTATCGGAATGCGACGCTTCTGCGTCGCCGTTGTTACACGGGTGATTTTTTTTGTCTGAGGCGTGAAATGTCTTTCCTAACGTGCGATACGTATTTGGCTCGACTCTCGGGAGAGCCGGGGAACGGGAAGGGGGCAGAGGAAGACGTATGTTCCTTTACCGCACACACCAGTCACGGCCCCGGGCAACCCGACTCATCCCAAACGCATCTCTCGTTCGGGAGCTGAAAACAGCAACCCCTCTGATGTTGGTTTAGTGTGTCAGCCTATCGCTGGAGTGAACAGTGCACACGCCTTAAAAAACACAGCGGTGCCAACCAACCGGCTGTACCGGGCTGTACAATTCGCATAATGGGCGGAGTTTTCTTTGTGATGTCACCTGTTGAATCAGTCCTACGATTGGACGACACCAGTCTCCACCGTGAGACAGTGATCATCAGGAGGTGGGCTCCGCCCATTTTTTTCAGAGTGATGTCACACTTTCTCACCGCTAGGCTGCCACCCATCCTCGACCAATAAGGTCGCCCAGACCGATACATATGCAAATGAGCGCATCAGCCCCACTGTTGCAGAACCACGGGACCAGCCTGGATGCTGCCTCCTGGGAAACAACGAACCGCCCGATTGGTCGATAATGCTAATAAAGTCATAAAAGAAATATAATAATCTTCCGCTATTAATGCAGCAAGTCCCTCGTTCAGCCCATTAAACCCAGCCATCTGCGTCCTGCCGGAAGATTCCAGCAGAACTGACCCTTTGAGTTTAAGGTCATTAAAGAATGAAAACAAGATTGCCTCTCTTAATGTCTTTTAGGTGTGTACAATTTTCCAATTTATGATATAGGCCTTCAACTCAAGGTCAACAGAAGGTCATTCATTGGTGCACAGACAAACGCACGTCTGAGGATTGCACATCTCACGCACCCCTATCACACTAAAATAACAACCGCATAGAGGACCTCCCAGTGATGTCATGAGTGCGATCAGGTGACAGGAAGTAAATATGGACAGGCATAGCCTGGGTGCATTATATGGGCCCTTCAGGCAAGTAGCTGCCTAAACGGCACAGAGCAACGACCACAGGGTCTGAGATACTGCTGAGGACAAACGCCACAGCTTTCAAACACACGTTTCATACCATGGAACAGAACCACCAGACATGCATTTATAAAGATGTCTGTTAATTACAGCAATTAATTACAATTTATTTTTATTTTTGCGCTCGGTTGTTTTTTTTCCCCTCTACCATTAAATTTTTAATTAAGACGGCAATACGAGCCCCCCCCTCATTCACTTCCCCCACCCTCCCCACGGCCATTTCGCCTTTTGGCTTGTGAGTCTAAACACGGAAAAGCAGAAACGGTGAACAGGGAATTACAAGGCAGCTCTGGGCGTGGGATGGCCCCTCCTTCAACGCCGGGCACAAGTCGTGGAAAGAAAGAAAGAAAGAAAGAGCGTGAAGAAAAGGAGAAAGAGAGAAAGAAGCAGAGCTCTCACGGCCTCCATGGCTCCACCTGCTGCTCTCTTTCACCTGCTGCTCTCTTTCACCTGCTGCTCTCTCTCACCTGCTGCTCTCTCTCACCTGCTGCTCTCTTTCACCTGCTGCTCTCTTTCACCAGCGCTCATTACTACGATCAGAGCGAGAGGGGGAGAGAGAGAGAGAGAGAGGGAGAGAGAGGGATAGAGTGGGAGGGAGAGAAAGAGGGAGGGAGGAAGGGAGAGAGAGGTCGAGGGAGAGAGAGGGAGATAGAGAGAGGGAGGGAGGGAGAGGGAGGGAGAGGGAGAGAGAGGGAGGGAGGGAAGAAGGAAAGGAGAGAGAGAGGGAGAGAGTGGGAGGGAGAGAAAGAGGGAAGGAGGAAGGGAGAAAGAGAGAGGGAAGAAGGAAAGGAGAGAGAGAGGCAGAGATAGAGAGCGGGAGGGAGGGTGAGACAGGTAGGGAAAGAGGGTGTAGTGACCCCTGTAAATTCCCATTTTAACTGTTATTATTTTTATTGCTGTAATTTATTTTATTTTATTTTTTTATTGTTACTTCCGTCTAATTTATAGCATTTTTATGTTGTTGTTATAGTTATTTTCGCCATTATTGTTATGGTTGTTTTAGTTGCCATTACCACAGAATCTTTATGAGAAATATACAAGCTTTTACAATATGCCGTGCAAAATATGTCGAGCCAATAAAGCATTTAAATTAAAATAGAGAAAGACAGAGAGGGAAAATAAAGGGAAAGGAACAGAGCAACTGTGCGATAGAAAGAGAGACAGAAAAATAGAGACAGAGAGATAGCAGTAGGTCCACATCATACAACAAAGGTGTTTTTAAAAATACATAAATAAATAAATAAATAAATACATACATAAATAAATAAATAAATAAATAAATAAATAAATAAATAAATAAATATGTTTGCCATTTAAAGTAAGGTTTTTGGCTTTGGTCAAGCCTGTGGCCATGAGAACCCACAAGGTTATGGGTCATATGTCATTCCAGAATGAAACTCATGGCCCCTCTGTGAGACACAGCAGAGGTGGGCTCCATTACTGCCCTTCATCACTTCTCACACCTGACTACAAACTGCTCCTTTCCACATGGAGCAGAACGGCATTGACTTTGTCACAAGTCACTTTTCCCAACCGCAGTTCTTCGTGTCACATATTTCTGCAGTCACATCATGGATTCAGTTTCTCTACATTATATGGATGCTATATTACATTAACATTTGTATTGGATTTTCATTTGTATTGTATTATCGAATACAAAAAATTTGATGCATCAGGTAAAAATTATGCTACGAGTGCATAAAAACTTAAACTCACAGGACTCTGTGTTTTATTACAAAAGGCATTCCTTTCAGATGACAACATTTATTAAACAAATAAAACTAAAGTGACATTGTGTGATTTTCACAACTGTACGTACACCCTGAGTAACTAAGGCAAGACTATTCACAAGATTTTGTTGGTTTAAGGCTTCCCCTAGCACCTCTATATACACACCTGTATGTGCTGCTTTTGACATGTATCCTGCATTATCAATTGATCAGTCGATTGATCGATTGACTGGAAAAAAATCACATCTAAATCCTGGAAATTGTGTCCTAATCAAGGAAAGTGCGGACACCTGCTTCCGGAATCCTAGCAGCTGCTCGCTGGAGAACAGCGTCTGGGAAAAAAAGCCAGCGGCATCGAGCCAAATCGGCATTCTGAGAAAACCAAACAGAGAAATCATGGAAGCACAAGAATGCGTGTTCCAAATTAGCCCAACTAATTAAGGGATTGGCCGGAACAAAAGCCACCATACACAGGGGTCCCCAAGAAGCGGTTGTGAGAAGCACCCCCACTCGAATTTCTGTCAGAAAAAATAAATTATTTTCAGCGGGAAAACTGTACACAATATTTTCATTTCACAGCACTGGCCACCTGGACGGCTGGAAATATGGACAGCACAAACAAGAAATTCTGTGCAGAATACTGAATGAAAACAGCGAAATAACGAGCGCATGTAGATACAAATAAAAACATAAATCTCCCATTGTTCTACACAACTAAAAAAGGCACCTGGACGAAGCACCAGCGGGTTTCAAAGTGGATTACCTGTTGCTTGAGGAGGTGAATCAACACAATAAAGAGAAGAGCAGAGAGGTTTTAATAGACGTATCCGGAATATTAGACCGCTCAGGGCAGGATTTTAAATCAATAAATATGAATCTGAAGGCACTGGCATCTCCCGTCATATTAGCCTAAATAAATAAATAAATAAATACAACACAGCTTCACGTGAACTTATTTCCCATCAAAAGTAACATTTTCTAGACCATGATTCTTTGCGTATTTATATATTTACTTACTTACTTACTCTTAAACAAATAGCTCGGCAAGTAAGAACAACATTACAAAGTCCTTAATAAGCTGTTCAAAACCTCAATGTAATCAATGCTAAAAAAAGTTTAGCATATCATAGCCTGTCACCACTTCCCTACCAGCGCAAAAACAAGACAGCCATAGCAAACGCAGTCGTAACGTTGTTATTAGCTGTTCATAAGCTATTTTATAAGGTGCTTATGAGCTGTTCATAGACAGAGTAACTGGGTTTTGCTTAGTAATAACAAGTGCGACATGTAGGTAAAGAGAGAGAACAAAATAATGAGAGGAGTAAAGGGAAAGAACGGAGGGGTGAGCGAAGAAATGATGAAAGAAGACAGAAAAGAGAGAGAGCTAGGAACGTAACGAGAGAGAGGAAGGGAGGAGGCGGCCACACGAGGAGGGGGAAGACATTCAAGGACAGGCAGAGAGGAGCACGTGACCGTTTCATTTCATCCTTTGAAGAGCAGATTTTTTTGGAGTATTTTTTTTATAAGTCTACATCAGTGTTCCAGAACTGTGTTGCTTCCAATTACCAGTACTGATTGTTACATCAGCCTTTGAAGGCATACTATGCAGGATTTTCTTTTAAAAGCCTTACTGTGGTCCAGTGTACACAATCAAAAGCGACTACCCCTCTGCCTTCAACCCCGCCCACTCACCCCGAGTAAGTTACCCCACCTAACATAGCTAGCTGGATATCGAGGGGTAATGTTAGTACCATGAAACGAGCAACCGTGTGCAACATTAAGAAGGCAAATTTCGATTACAGCTCAATTAATTCCATTATGTTCAATGTGTAGCTTAATCAACGCCATCATGCTAGAGTGTAATAGTGGTTTTATCCTTGGGAATTTTATTTTGAAAATTTCAGACCCTCGCAAAAGTCCTCATTGTTGCTAGCTTCACGCTGCCAGTAACGTTACTAACAGGGCCAACATAAAACAGGCCAACTCTGCTGCTTTTCATCCCCCAGGCAAATTTCAAACGACGCCACCGAGGAAAAGCAATTCCAAGGTTAACTCCAGTTCTTGAACGAGCCTCGAGGCGTCATTGTTGCTTTCTCTGATATCCGATCCCCAAGCACAGGCTCTGTAGCCCCCCCACGCCCCCCCCATGCCCGTGCTCATAAACATCCCAAACACATTTTAGAATAACAAATGCAGGTAAAAGGTGCATGAATTTGGCGAAAGTGCGTAAAGACTGAGATTGCCAGCGCATCGTAGATATGCCTCAGCATGGTTATTCTGTACTACTTCCAAGGCACAAAATCCTGCATAGTATGCCTTTGAAAGTATTCAGCTGAGAACGTTCTGATCACATGTTTGCGATCTCACACCGTGAGGGGTTAAATGAGTAAATAAGGAGAAGGGGCGCGGAGAGAAGAGCGTCGTTGCCGTGCGGCAAACTGCGGAAAATTTATATGGAAATTGTTCCACGGCCGCTAACTGAGGAAACAGCGGTTTGCATCGACGGCTGATTTGCCGCACCGTGCCTCACCGCTGCATTTCTACGACCATGAGACTGAACGTGAAACGGCCGTGCGCGTGTACACAGACGCACACGCACACAGACGCACACGCACACAGACGCACACGCACACAGACGCACACGCACACAGACGCACACGCACACAGATGCACATGCACACAGACGCACATGCACACAGATGCACACGCACACAGACGCACACGCACACAGACGCACATGCACACAGACGCACATGCACACAGACGCACACGCACACAGACGCACATGCACACAGACGCACACGCACACAGACGCACATGCACACAGACGCACACGCACACAGACGCACACGCAACGCGCTCCTGTTCCACTTGGGCGAAGGCACCGACAGGGTTGCATTCAGTTCGATTGTTAATCCGTCGCTATAGTTTCCACTCTGACGCCTGTGCGTAAAGCAGCATTTGGATTCACACATACTGTACAGTGTACCTGACCTGCATGTACTAAACCCCTCTCCAAATAATGTTAGGGTGACACTGGACCCCAGAGTGTCAGGGTCTCAAGTGTGGGGAAAAGGCCGACTCGATTAATCTGAGAAAGTATGAAAAACAAACAGCCCGGTTTCGCACAGAGGCCATATTATATTTGTTCACATACGGTTTTTGCTAATGGGGGCCCTGTTTTTAATACACTTTCAGGCTCGGAGACATGGCGCGGAATGTTGTCAAAACAATTCTGGCCAGACCGCGGTGTAGTCAGCGATAATGACCTCCTGTTTCACGTTTTTTTATTATTAATTTTATTATTCCTTTTTCACACTGTGGGTTCGTTCACACCACTGGTCAGTGTGAACACATAAATATATTGCGATTTCAGCGTTCGCGAGTTTGAAGCCAGAGGTCCTACACATATAGAATGCAACATTTTCACGGTGCATGTTTTTTAGTAAAAAAAAAAACAAAAACACGCACAATCAGGCAGATCTCACACAAAAACGCACGCACATACATGCACACAGATAGCCTGAGAAAGAGTTAGCGTGTATGTGCACGTAATGTCATTTGTGTGCGTGAGTGTGTGCGCATGTGTGCGTGCGCGCGTGTGTGTGTGCTCATACTGCCCCAGACAACAAAGCCAATCTATCAGCCCAAGGCAGACGCACAAACCTGAAAAAAAAACATTTATTACAAGCTACATCGGTTAATCCTATTTCCTTATTTTCACACGGCTGCTGCAGTGAATGAATTTAAATGTATATCCATAAGCGCTTTCGCTATTAGATGAATAAACATGCGTTCTGCAGAATGGCATTACTGTCAGTGTGAGGAGAACGGGCTTCAGGTTCATGCATAAGAGAAGAATCCTGGCGTTCGGCGTTATGGAGCTCAAAGAGGCCGTGCCTCTGTGCCCAAGCCAGGCTGCTCCTCACAGTCACATGTCATCAGCCCTCCAGGAAGGGGAAGGGCTCAGGAACGATCCCGCCCCTAATGGGACGTCCACCTCCGATACGTGCAGTCAATCTCCCGCTACACGCCCTGACTGAAAACACACACACACACACAACCACATGCCCAGTTTCCCAGTTCCTTTCAGCGCTAGACCTCGTTTTAGTTTGTGATTCAGTTTTAAAACTACACATGAATTCAGCCTTAAGTTTAGATATGCTTACTGTAACTGTGTGGGGTCAGCATAGGCTTAAGTTAAAGGTCAAATATATTTAGTTGTGTGGTGGGATATTGTTTCAGTGTTAAGGTTATGTATGTATAGTTGCATCGTTAATTTAAGCTTAGTTTTAAGGTTAGGTATGGTTAGGTGCACAGTTAGGTATAAGTTTCGGTTTAAAGTTAGGTTTGTTTAGTTGTATGGTTACTACTGGTTTAGATTTGTAGTTAGGTATTAAGGCTACAGTGGGTAAAGGTGTAGGTCCAAGGTTAGGGAGAGGTTTGGATTTAAGGCCAGGCATAGCACTGTATCTCAGGGGAATGAGATTAATAGACTGTTACAGTTTGTAGTCCCAAACCCCGGAAGTAAGTTTGCATTTCTGAGCCATGGGTTCCCTCGTCAGATTTCCAGTGCTCTTTCCCCCAGAGGAATCTCATTTTCTGCTGAAACTAAAATCACGGTTGAGATATTAACGGGTGTAATTTATCTTGTAGAACAAAATGTGAAACTGTCTTCGGCATACTTTAAGCACAGACCTTATTTACGGCAGAAAAACGAAATCCCTGTGGGGGAAAAAGCACTGGAAATTTAAAGAGGGAACCCATGGCGGAAGAAACGTCCGGGTTGGCCCACAAAAAGACGTCTTCACTGTAACACTCCACTGCGGTGGGTTAGATGGCTCAGTGAGACTATTCTCCTAATATCAGCGTGCTAGCTATATCGCAGCTCCTGGTTTATCATCCTATGGCTGGTTATCATCAGTGGAATAATAAGGAAAAGGGGAGCTTCTGTTTTTAATTGCTAGTCAGTGTTCTAGGTGATGGTTTTACAGGCCATCTGCACAAACACGTCGGAGGTCTTATTTAAAATGGCACGCAGGGAGAGTTGTGTAGAACACGGGGTTGTCTCCGTGCATTAAAATGCATCTGCGGTCTGCGTAAACACGTTCGGATGTTTTATGCACACAGCACGCCTGCAGGAGATTGGGAGATAAAATTCTGGGGTCTTAGTCTAACATCTAAGCACCGTCTCCATAGTTACCATAAAAAGTCCAATAATCAGCTTTCAACTTACGGATTGCTTCCCTTTTCCGACGCCGGGGCGCGGGCAGACGTGCGGAGTTTTGATTGAAAGCCCGCCTTAAAACCGTTAATACTGAAGGAAACAAAAGGTATAAACCCAGGGACATAAAGAGGAAAACCTTGCGCACGGTGTGTTTCAGCGAGGGGCCGGTCACGGCCAGATACAAATCAAAAGCGGATAAAAAACGACTACTATCGGCACGTTGTGAACCGCACGCTCGGAAGAAAGGAACTGCGCTGAAAGAGGAGCTGAACCACTAGCTCAGATGGGAATGACACAATCCACTCACACATCTTCAGGTCTGCTCATTATTAGCACAAAAGTGCCAGGAAGCCAAATAGTGAGTAAATTAAGGGCTAGCTTTGCTTTGGTTTGGGTCATCTTCAGGTTCAGAGTTAGGCTTAAGGATAAGTAAGATTCGGGTGTTAGTTGTATGTTTTGGTGAAGGTAATAACATGCTAAAGACCTACCTTAAATATTTGGTTGTGTTTGCATTACAGAAAGGCCTATGAGTGAGCTAAGGCTGAGCAGGCCTGCCCTTTGGCCCAGGGGCAGAAGCATCCATCCATCCATTATCCATACCCGCTTATTCCTGGGCAGCATTGTGGGGGTTGCTGGAGCCTATCCCAGCATGCCACCAATCTATCGCCATTGACCCACACACTCAGACCTATGGGCGATTTAGAGTCTCCAATTAGCCTATCTTTGGACATAGGAACAGAGGAAACTCACACACACACACACACACACACACACACACACACGAGGAACACACACACGAGGAAACCCACGCGGACACGGGGAGAACACACACGCAAACTCCACACAGAAAGGCCAGAGCCGAGATTCAAACCCGCAACCTTCTAGCTGAGAGGCGACAGTGCTACACACTGCACCACCGTGCCGCCCGGGCCAGTATCAGGAGGAAATTAACTGCTGCGCGTAGTGGACTAATCACGTCTTAGGACTGGCAGTTACAAGACAGGCAGGAAGTTGTCATGGTGATAGGAGGAGGCATTTTTTTTTCCAGCATTCCGTTACGATAAAAAAAAAACATTTTTCTTTGATTCTCCAGTTTTCGCCGAGCCGCTCTGATTGGGAGAGGTCTTCCGGGACCTGCGCCCGTCCCAGTAACACACACACACCCGCCTCGCTGTGTTTTCCCGGGGTCATGTGACCTCTCCTTGGGGGGGGAATCCGCGACGGCTTTCTGGGCTGGACACGGAGGTGCAGCCTCTGCAGGAGACACTAATGAACTGTGCTGCTTCTGGACCTCACCAGCAGCCCCCCACCCCCCCCCCCCCCACCCACCCCGTCAGCCCCACCCCGCCCCCCCCACCACCTCGTCCCCCCCCCCCCACACCCCCGTAACGAACACGGCGCGCTGAGGTTAATTAACGACAGGACGCATCAGATCAAACCGCACAGAACCTGCATCTCTCTCGCTCCGATCGATACCAGAGGTGTTATCCCCCTACATCAAAGGGCAAGCACAGCAGCGCACAGGCACACACACACACACACACACACACACACAGGCACACAGGCACGCACACACACACACACAGGCACACAGGCGCGCGCACACACACACACTACTCACACACACACACACACACACACACACACACACACACACACACACAACTCACACACCACACACACACACTACTCACACACCACACACACACACACACACACACACATACACACACTACTCACACACACACACACACACACTACTCACACACCACATACACTCACACACACACACACAACTCACACACCACATGCACACACACACACACTACTCACACGCACATATTCTCACACACACACACACACACAGTGTCAGACACGGCTCATTACATGCAGATAGTGTTGTCTCATTAGGTACAGGAGCGTATAGTCACAGTGGATCTTCATCCCTTTGCAATCCCGGCCTATCAGGGAGCTCGGATTAATTACAGGCTGGCTGCACTGTGACACAGTTATGGAGGATATTTTCCATTACACAACCTTTGTCATAATTTCTATAATACATGTCAACACCCCCCGCCCCCTGCCCCCTCCTCCCGCCCCCAACATTGTGGTTCTTTGTTTTATTCCTCTGAAAAGCTGCTAAGCTGTGATACAGAAATGTCTGAAGTATCAGAGCTAAAGAGCAAACAGGCACAGGCAGGCTGGCCAGCACATTAATCAGCTCAGCCTTCTTCTCTCTCCTCTTAAGAAGCGTTTGGTCATTTCACCATGGCAACTGCCAAAAAAGGGGAGTTCCTGTTTCTCCCTAAATCTTACACCCTCCACAAGGCCTTAGAACCAGGCCAATGCAACGCCAACACCCACCCTCTCAGGCCGACGCCCACCCTGTCTCTCAGGCCGACGCCCACCACCTTGCACTCAGGCCGACGCCCACCCTGTCTCTCAGGCCAACGCCCACCCTGTCTCTCAGGCCGACGCCCACCACCTTGCACTCAGGCCGACGCCCACCCTGTCTCTCAGGCCGACGCCCACCAGCTCGCTCTCAGGCCGACGCCCACTCTCACACCCTCTCTGAGAAAACTTCTGGAAGATTCTACCGGCTCAGTGTGGAGGAGAGACAAGCAGCATATATTATCAGAAGGCAGAGAGTTTGGCTGGGGGGGGGGGGGTGAGCAGGGGTGCGGGGCGGGGGCTGTTGAGAGAGGGCTTAAGCAGTATCTTTGATAAAAACCTGCTCTTTTTGAAGTCTAGCCCACTTTTTTCTTAGCTTCAGGAGAAAACGCACCTGGAGTTCTCCGGAGGGCTACCTGGTCATTTCTCCAAGGTGTGCAGCCAGAGATCTGAAGTCCCGCCCTCACTTTAAACCACACCCTTTCATCTCCTCCTCCTCCTCCTCCTGAGGAAGGACTGCTTCCCGCCTACACTGCCGAGGGTCCAGACGCCCTCCCAGTCCTCGCAAAAAATATCCTCTTCCCCCGTGCCGTTCTCTCCCTCAATCCCAGCATGCTTTGCTCTCCGGCTCCAGGCTACCAGGCAGTTCTCACACTACTCAGTGTTTTCGCGGACACGATGATGACGAGACAAGTCTCTGTACACAGAACGGGCTGTCCTCTTTTTATTTTGGACGGGGGGGGGGGGGGAGGGAGGTCATTTAGATGCTCTTGTGGACAGGCACTGCTTTCATCCAAAACGGCACCATCTCAAGCGCTCTGACCCTGGCGGCCATGAGGGAGAGCAGAGCGTAGATTAACCTTTAATGGCGAGCACCCCCCCATCCCCCCCGCCCCCCTCCCCCTCGGGCCCGTGCTCTGGCCTCTACTGCTTCTGCCCACGTATGTTTTTGTGTATTTCACACTTCATCGATCTGCTCCACGTGCCTCCCTGCTGGAGGTTTTTTTTCCTTTTTTTCTAGCCAATCTATCCGCGATTCCGTGACGCAAACCAATTAGCAAGAGGCACCAGGAAGAAGGCAGGAGAGGAAGAGTTCAAATAACCCCCCCCCCCCCCCCACAGTGTGGAGACCTCCAGGACGAGGCCATCCTGACAGCAGCCAGCATCTTCTTCCCCCAGAGGCCCCCGCCCCCCCACCCCCCACACACATTTCCAGGAGCCCGTCCCCACTCACCTGTGGGTCAGGTGCACCCCAGGCAAGCCGGAGGCTGTTCCAGCGCCTATCGACCTGGTCCAGCAGAGCCCAGACCCAGGTACAGCAGCTACCTCACACAGAGCTCAGACCCAGGTACAGCGGCTACCTCACACAGAGCTCAGGTACAGCGCTTACCTCACACAGAGCTCAGACCCAGGTACAGCAGCTACCTCACACAGAGCTCAGACCCAGGTACAGCAGCTACCTCACACAGAGCTCAGGTACAGTGCTTACCTCACACAGAGCTCAGGTACAGTGCTTACCTCACACAGAGCTCAGGTACAGCGCTTACCTCACACAGACCCCAGTACAGCAGCTACCTCACACAGAGCTCAGGTACAGCGCTTACCTCACACAGAGCTCAGACCCAGGTACAGCAGTTACCTCACACAGAGCTCAGGTACAGCGCTTACCTCACACAGAGCTCAGGTACAGCGCTTACCTCACACAGAGCTCAGACCCAGGTACAGCAGCTACCTCACACAGAGCTCAGACCCAGGTACAGCAGCTACCTCACACAGAGCTCAGGTACAGTGCTTACCTCACACAGAGCCCAGACCCAGGTACAGTGCTTACCTCACACAGAGCTCAGACCCAGGTACAGCAGTTACCTCACACAGAGCTCAGACCCAGGTACAGCAGTTACCTCACACAGAGCTCAGGTACAGCGCTTACCTCACACAGAGCCCAGACCCAGGTACAGTGCTTACCTCACACAGAGCTCAGACCCAGGTACAGCAGCTACCTCACACAGCTCCCAGGTACAGCAGCTACCTCACACAGCTCCCAGGTACAGCAGCTACCTCACACAGAGCTCAGGTACAGCAGCTACCTCACACAGAGCTCAGGTACAGCAGCTACCTCACACAGAGCTCAGACCCAGGTACAGCAGTTACCTCACACAGAGCTCAGACCCAGGTACAGCAGCTACCTCACACAGACCCCAGGTACAGCAGTTACCTCACACAGAGCTCAGGTACAGCAGCTACCTCACACAGAGCTCAGACCCAGGTACAGCAGTTACCTCACACAGAGCTCAGACCCAGGTACAGCAGCTACCTCACACAGACCCCAGGTACAGCAGTTACCTCACACAGAGCTCAGGTACAGCAGCTACCTCACACAGAGCTCAGACCCCAGGTACAGCAGCTACCTCACACAGAGCTCAGGTACAGCAGTTACCTCACACAGAGCTCAGACCCAGGTACAGCAGCTACCTCACACTCAGCTCTGGTGATTCCTGCCCATAAAGTGCTTTTAAAAACCCTGTTTAAAGCCCCACAAGCTGTGAAATATTCAGCGCTGAAGAATTTCTCGAGTGAAGCAGGGAAACCGAACGTGCTCTGTCACAGCTGACTTTACTGCACTACGGTGGCGCGGTGGTCGGCACTGTTGCCTCGCAAGGCGGAGGTTGCGGGTTCAATTCCTGGCTGCCTGGACCCTCCCTGAGTGAAGACTGAATGTTCTCCCCGTGTCTGTGCGGGTTTCCTCCGTGCACTCCGATTTCCTCCCACAGTCCAAAGACATACAGCCTCCAGGGCTTATACTCGCAAAAGAAATCAATCTCAGTGTCACTACCCCGGTTAAATAAAGATTAAAGATCAAATAAGATTAAATGTAATAAAATGTAATCCACCCCACCTCTTCAGCACATTACTTCACACTCTGTTCTCACCAAAAAATATGGAACAAACGTCATACACAGACACCCTGTACATAAGCAGCCCAAAGCTGGATGAACTGGTGCTGGTGTTGGATTTACTGCATGCAAGTCAGTTAATGCACAAAAGCGAGTCAGTTAATGTACAAAAGGGAGTCAGTTAATGCACAAAAGGGAGTCAGTTAATGCACAAAAGGGAGTCAGTTAATGTACAAAAAAGTGGGGAAAAAAAGGTTTTCCTGCGGTCCAGCGTTTAGCGTGCATTTACCCCCAATGTAAACGACAAGTTCACTAAACGTGTAATAGGTAACAGCGCCTTTGGAAGGAGGCGCTGAATATTTAAACGCAGTGCGTTTGTGTCGAGGTGGTCAGCTACGCACACCACCCCACGAAGAGCTACAACAACGCTAAGACAACTCCCCGAGCAGAGAACGTCTTATCTGAAAACGAGTAACGAAAATCGTAAAAACTGGGATTTCACACGGAATCCGCTGCACGAGATAGAGAGTAAACACGAGGAAAATTACTTTCAAAGAAAAAAGAACGCGAAACAAAAGAAATCATGGAGTTGACAGAATGGTAATAAGTGTTGATTTGTTTTCTGCTGAAAGAGGCCCGAAGTCTGAATATTATTGGAAACTGTTCCTCTAATCACCGCAGCCTCAGCTCGTCTCACAGAGAGTCGCTCAGATTAGCAGAGCACACAACGCACTTAGGGAAAAAAAGCATTCGGGTCCAGCGCAGGCATAATTTCTCTCTATTATTTTAACATTTTATGAAAAGCAAATACCACACTAGCCTGTCTAATTAGTTTATTTTTTTTATTAAGGATTTAGGCAATCCGTTTGTTTGCAAAGAGATTTAGCATTTCCGTGAGCTCAGAAGAGAAAGGGCTAAATACGCAAGAGGGAGCTGGGAGTAAACTGCAGTCTTTGTTTCTTCTTGTTTGGTTTAGATTTGTGGCATCAGTTCTCATTTTCCTCCTGGTTTACTCATCTATCCAAACACACACAGCGGGACTTCAGCCTTGAAATCCAACCACTGCTCCTCTCTTTCATTCTCTCTCTCTCTCTTTCGCTCTCTCATTCTCAGACCAAGGGCATTGATCAAACAATGTCACACGGTGCCTACTTTTAAGGTGATGTCCGGTCTGAAGAGAGAGCGTGTGTGTGTGTGTGTGTGAGCGTGTGCGTGCGGGCATGTGTGTATGTGTGTGTGCGTGCGTGTTCAGTATCCAAATCGACTGCTGTTCTTAAATTGGAGCGCCAAATTTAAGCAAGTAGAAATTCACAAAAAATTTAAATCAATTTGAGCAGAAAAGATGAGTGTAGGTTAGCATACTCATATCTATAGATTACGTGCTTAAATAATTTTCCCTTATGAGTCACAGGGGGAGCATTGAGCCCTCCACCCCTTCTGAGGATGAGTGACTCTCATCAGCACCGTCTCCAAGGGCAACATCACAGCTTTCATTCAGCCCAATTACCCCCCATCACACCGCTCCCCCATCACCTCCCACCCCCCATCAAAACTGGGCTCATCACTGTAAGGCAGAGGGTTCAGAACCCAGTGAGGAGAAAAGTGTTGAGTAAGGAGCTCAACCTGAACACGCTTCAATGAGCTTTCGGCTCCAGGGAGGGAGGGTGTGTGTTAATCTGAATGGATCATGCCATCACTCGACGGCCATTTCTCTCATCGTACCCAGGGGGGGGTGACAGAACTCTGCCTGAGGGGCAGCTGGGCAGGGAGGGGGGGGCGATGGGGTGAGTGGGGGAGGGGTGAGGAGCGAGGGGGTAACTTCGCTGCAGAGAGCCCTGTGATTTTGGGAACCCACTCTCACACTCGTTTATACTTTTTACTCATTTTGCTCATCATGTTTTTGTCTGTAACCTTGTGTAACTGACAAGCTGCTGCCTGGATGTTCCTGGAAAAAGAGAATTTTTAACCTCAACGAGCCAAGCCAGGCTAAACAAAGTTTAAAAATGGAACTTCTGCCTACATTCAGGTGCTTTTACATTCTACCTAAACTTCTGGAACTGCTGGTTCAAGCCCTCTTGTTCTCAGGTGACTCGATTAACAGCAGGGCGTTTTCACAATGTGAACGACGTTGATGCGCGTGGATAATGCGTTCTCTTTCCGATGACCTGCGCGATTTCAATCTCTGCATTTCGGAGAATCAGGCTCCCTGGGAGGGGGGGTGGGGGGGTGGGGGGGGTTGGGGGGGGGTTTGGAAGGGACTGCTCGTGTCGGCCGGTTTGGCGTCAGGTTACCGGCTGTTCCAATCTCCTCCCTTCTCTCCGCAGAGAGCGGAGGGAGAGCTCATTACCGCACCCCGTCCACACGTTTAAGATTCCTCTCACCGAGCCCCCCACCCCACCTCCCACACCCCCCTGCCCCGCACATTAGCTCCGCTCTTTTATTTATGAATTAATCAGGAAATTAGAGCGCTCTTTATCCTGCAGATTTAGGTATTCAGGTCACTCTTCTCCAGGAGGGATCAGCGGTTACTTACATAACCGCCCAGAACAGAGACACTCGCCAAAGGAAGCATGAGTCACACTCACAACAGACACCTCGACGTGATAAAAATAAAAAACCCATCTGTCTGCGCGTGTGTGTGTGTGTGTGTGTGTGTGCACGCGCACCTGTGCATAAGATATGAGTGTGTGCGCATGTGTGTGTGCACCTGTGCATAAGATATGTGAGAGTGTGCGTGTGTGTGTGCACCTGTGCGTAAGATATGTGAGAGTGTGTGTGTGTACCTGTGCGTAAGATATGCGAGTGTCTGTGCGTGTGTGTGTGCACCTGTGCATAAGATATGTGAGAGAGTGTGTGTGTGTGTGTGCACCTGTGCATAAGATATGTGAGTGTGTGCGTGTGTGTGTGTGTATATAAGTGGGTGTATATAATTGTGTATGTGTGTAAGTGTGCGTGTGGGGTTTGGGTAAGGAGCAGGGTGGTTATATATGGGCCTGTGGGAGAAGAGAGGAAGGAAACTAATCCAGGAAGGCGAGGAGATGGATGTGATTTTTATTGACCTTCATGGCCATGATGGCGCTCAAATGAGTTTCATTTTGTTTTATGAAAACATCAGAGCGCCTTTCACAAGCCAGATGTTTCATACTTCCACATGCTGGGATAATGAAAATCCCTCCCAAGACGGAGAGAGTTTAACACGGTGAGAGGAGAGTTTGCCATTTTGTTGCTGAAAGGGAATCTGGGAATTGTAGTCCGTCTACAGACTTTCCGCTCATTAAATATTACGCATCAAGTCAGCTCTGAAGGATCCTCACACACTTTTTTTCTATTTGGCATCGGTTCTATGCT
>CM077294.1:2764268-2766768 GCA_039654925.1 Anguilla pacifica
ATGCACCTCAACGGCCTCCATTACCGCTGCACTGCAGCTCTCAATCAGGGGCGATTAACACGCGCGGACAACAGACATCTCACACCAGGGGGGACTCCACAAAATCCCCAACCCCCATGCCCCTCCAAGCCCCCGCACCCCCCCCCAACCCCCCAAACTCCCCACGACCCCCCAAAATCCCCAACCCCCATGCCCCTCCAAGCCCCTGCCCCACCCCCCAACCCCTGCACCCACCCCAACCCCCCAAACTCCCCATAACCCCCCAAACTCCCCACAACCCCCCTGTCCCCGCACCCCCCAACCCCCGTGCCCGTCCCAACCCCCGCAACCCCCCAAGCCCCCCCCCCAAACCCCTGCAACCCCCGAACCCGCCGCAATACGCCACCTTTTGCAGCCAGCAACAAACAGGAGCAAGGGCTTCTGGGAAATGGCCTCCAACAACCCAAACACAAATTAGACACGCAGAAGCTCAAACGCAGCCGTTGCTGACTAAGCTTTAAAATAAAATAAAGAAAACGGATGGTTAAGTTTACCGTTTATTTTAATTTGCTGCTTAAATTTTATTTTATTTTTTCTTTTCCACGGCCATGGAATTGTTGAATGCTGATTTTTATTTTATTTTTTTATTTTTTATTACTGTGTGCAGCTTTAATCCCACCCAATTACAAGCTCCAGTATGAGCCCCTTGACTGGCAATTAGATAGTTTTTCTTCTTCTTTTACTGGCTTTGATCTGGGGGGGTGGGAAGGGGGGAGGGGGTCAAGGAGAAGTGAGGGAGACAGAAAAGAAAAGAAAATCAGAGGATGAGCAGAAGAGAGGATGAGAAAAGATTTGAGTAGGAGACAAAAAAGTCTCCTTTTTATAAAAACCATCATCCTGCTTCCTGTGTATCGGCCAGGGGGAAGGGCCATAGCCAGCCAATCGCCTCAGACCCCTCGTCCCTCTTCCTGCTCCTCATTGGCCAATCAACATGGGGGAGCAACCACGCCCTGTCAAATGCCCTGGGGGGTCCACCCACTGTCAATCACTCAATCACAGTCACCTGACACCCCTCCCACCTTACAATCTCAGGTCATCATGGCTAAAGAGAGCCAAGGTGGAATATGAATCAGGTGCACTTTTGATACAGTACACCTGAGCTCAGGGAGGGGGTAACAATGCTGGCCGCACTATTGTTGTTTTTTTTGATCCCCTTAATTGATCTCGGGGCCTTGCAGAACGTCTTTCTTTGACAGAGCCAATGAGAGGCATTCTAAAAGTCCTCACGGCCCCATAATCCACAGCTTCCACTGGTTTTGACTACTGAAGAGAACATCAAGCCGGAACAGCAAACACCGAGGCTGACCTTGTTAACTGCACGAAATCACTTAGTAAATATGGCGAGAACGAGGAGAGAGAGAGAGAGAGAGAGAGAGAGAGAGGGAGAAAATATATACATGTATCTGTGTGTGTTATGTATGAATACCATTTACATTTATTTTCCAGTCCTCTATTAGCTTTTGCTTACTACTTCAAAGTAGGCTGTTTTGTAGTTTAATGTTACATTACATTTATTTTACATTACATTACATTTACATAATGTTTATGTAAATGTGAGAGAGAGAGCGTGAGAGAGAACGGGAGAGGGAGAAAAAGAGAGAGAGTGAGAGAGGGAAAGAGCAAAAGAAAGAGAGGGGGTAGAGAGAGAGAGGGGCGTGGGAAGGGTTGCATGTCAGAGTTAAATTGGATGATCTGAGAGGAAGCAGCAGCATTTGATCACAGTGGATCTCCAGCATAAATGAATAAATCAATTTAAAATAAATAAATAAATAAATAAATAAATACATGAATAGCGGAGCAGCGCAGGGCTGGCTCAGCCGCTAAACCCGCTAAGAGCTCCGCGTGAGCAGGGCTCACCACCACTAGGGGCACTGTGCAGCTCATCCTCACTGAAACAGGTTACAGAACCTGCCACCACCACTAGGGGCACTGTACCGCTCATCCTCACTGAAACAGGTTACAGAACCTGCCACCACCACTAGGGGCACTGTACCGCTCATCCTCACTGAAACAGGTTACAGAACCTGCCACCACCACTAGGGGCACTGTACCGCTCATCCTCACTGAAACAGGTTACAGAACCTGCCACCACCACTAGGGGCACTGTGCAGTGAGGGAGGGGAGGGGGTGGGGTTATCATCACCCAAGTGTTGACTGACAGGGGCCCTGAAAAAAACAGAAAAAACTGCGTTGTAATTAAGCCAGGATGGGGAGGCCTGGGGTGGTACACCGGATAGGGGGCAACAAAAAACCCTGGCAGTGCCCCACGATCAGCACCACCACCAAACCCGTTTTAGGAAGGAAACCCAACTGCGTCCCGGCATGGAACGGCACTCACGGTGGGATTAACCGGGAAATGGGAAATCATCGCCATCCTCGCCCCCCCCTGCATCAGGGTCCGAGCGCCCGCAAAACGCGCGGTTATTAGCGGAGGCTACGCTCGGCAATCGGTTTAATGGGG
>CM077294.1:2771768-2774506 GCA_039654925.1 Anguilla pacifica
CCAACCCCCTTCGCCCCCCCCCCCCCCCCCCCCACACACACACACTGTATAATGTGTGAGTAAAATATTTAAAATGAGATTATGCCCGTGTGCAGTTCCTGTCTGAATCCAAAGAGGTGAATGCCTATTACTGGACAGATTTTCTTTATGACTTTTTCATGAGGGGCTTTAAAGCAGAATGGAGGTGGAGGCGGGGGGGGGGGGAGCTGGGGGGGGGGGAGCTGGGGCGGGGGGGGGGGGGGAGGGGCTGGGAGAGAGGACCGTGAGAAGCGAGCACGTTAGAAAAAGCCCAGCGTCTGTGGTTACACGCCCCCGGTAAACAATTCATGGGGAAGTTCGAGGGTTTTTTTTATCAGTTAGATTTTTTCCCCGTACGTATTTTATTTAGGAGTAGAAAAGAACAAACAGCGCGTGCAGACCCAGTGGAGACGCTCTCTCTCTCTGCTTTTCTCAGCTTCCTGCTTTCATCATCCCTACAGCCCGACACAACCTCCACCTGGACCACCGGGTGAGTCCTGCTTGTACTTCCTGCACTGCACCTTTCCCTCTGTAGAGCTGAACCAGGCTGGCTCATTATAGCCCTTTCCCACTGTAGAGCTGAACCAGGCTGGCTCATTATAGCCCTTTCCCACTGTAGAGCTGAACCAGGCTGGCTCATTATAGCCCTTTCCCACTGTAGAGCTGAACCAGGCTGGCTCATTATAGCCCTTTCCCACTGTAGGGCTGAACCAGGCTGGCTCATTATAGCCCTTTCCCACTGTAGAGCTGAACCAGGCTGGCTCATTATACCCCTTTCCCACTGTAGAGCTGAACCAGGCTGGCTCATTATAGCCCTTTCCCACTGTAGAGCTGAAGCAGGCTGGCTCATTATAGCCCTTTCCCACTGTAGAGCTGGAACCAGGCTGGCTCATTATAGCCCTTTCCCACTGTAGAGCTGGAACCAGGCTGGCTCATTATAGCCCTTTCTCACTGTAGAGCTGAACCAGGCTGGCTCATTATAGCCCTTTCCCACTGTAGAGCTGAACCAGGCTGGCTCATTATAGCCCTTTCCCACTGTAGAGCTGGAACCAGGCTGGCTCATTATAGCCCTTTCCCACTGTAGAGCTGGACCAGGCTGGCTCATTATAGCCCTTTTCCACTGTAGAGCTGGACCAGGCTGGCTCATTATAGCCCTTTCCCACTGTAGAGCTGGAACCAGGCTGGCTCATTATAGCTGAAAGTGTAAAATATCTCTAAATAACAGAACAGCTACCTGATGCAGCTGTAGACCTTGCAAGCAGGCCACACTAAAAATGAATGATTGCTCCACTGATCTAATTGTTATCCACACATTGTAATGCTGACAGTGGGGAGCCCTGCTTTGTAATTGTACCTGGAAATGTTCTCCTGATTGCTGTACAAATGCTGTGTGGGGGGGTGGGGGGGTGGTTGGGCGGTTGGTGTGCGAGCGGGGCAGGGTTGGGCGATGGGGGGTGACGTGGAGGAAGGGGGGGCAGGGTTGGGCGGTGGGGGGGTGATGTGGGAGGGAGGGGTGGGGCTAAAGTTGGGCGGTGCGGGGTGATGTGGGGGGGGGGGGATGGGGGGGCAGGGTTTGGTGGCGGGGGTGATGTGGGAGGGAGGGGGGGGCAGGGTTGGGCGGTGGGGGGTGATGTGGGAGGGAGGGGTGGGGCTAAGGTTGGGTGGTGGGGGGTGATGTGTGGGGGGGGGTGGGGGGCAGGGCTTGGTGGTGGGGATGATGGAGGGGGGGGGGGTGCATCACAGGAGTAGCAGGACAGGGGTCCAGGGCGGTATGTGCGCTCCAGTGCGTAATGAGAATACTGACTGATAAAAATTTATCACGCGTATCAGAGGACACAGCCAAGCATGAAAAACACAAGTTAAAACAACGAAATGGGGGGGAATGGAACATGTACAGAAAAGCACGGGGTGGGGGGGTGCATGAAATCCTGGGGGGTGGGGGTTTTTTGTGGGGGGGGGGGGGTGTGATGGGCCTCGCACCTGGAGTTCAACGGCAGCTCAATATGTCAAAACCTCCTCCTCTTGAGTGAAGTTCATCTCCGCTGAATCCGAACATGAACATATGGCTCACTTCCCTCTCCCTCTTTCCCTCCCTCCCTCCCTCCCTCCTTTCATCCATCTATACGTCTCTCTCCCTCGCTCCCTCCCTCCCTCCCTCAGATCGGATGTCCCAGGCCTACTCCCGTATGTTTGCTGGGGTTCCACACAGACGTTCGGATACGGAATCATTACCATGACAACAATGAGCCTCTCTCGCTCACTCTCTCCGAACCTGGAATTGCACCCCACTGTTCTGTGGGTCCCTGGTCCCCACGGCCCTCCAGGATCTCCCTCAGTTCACACAGCCCAGAAATATGAATATCATATTTCTCAATAAGACAGATGAAACGGAAGTACAAATATCAGCACACTCTCTCTCAGATGTACAGTATGTGTGCGTGTGTGTGTCTGTCTGAGTGTGTGTGACTTTGTGAGTGTGTGTGCCTGTGTGTCTGTGTGTGCCCATTGTTTTGTGTGTGTGTGCATTTATGTTTGCATGTGTGTGTTTTTGCGCATTTGTGTTTGTGTGAGTGTGTACTTGTATGTACGTGTGTATATATAAGTGTGTGTGTGTGTGTGTGTATACACGTGTGTTTGTATGCATGCTTAAGTACGTGCGTGTGCATGAGACTGTACATGCCTTCATAATGAACCAATCGCAGTTTAGACAGCACAGGTCA
>CM077294.1:2774606-2807106 GCA_039654925.1 Anguilla pacifica
AGAGAGCAACCTGTGCAGGAGAGCTGGGCTGTGTAAGTCACTGACTGCGTACCTGGAGAGACACTGCTCCCTCTCAGTAACTGCGCTGTCTGAGAGCGGCTGATTTTAAACGTACTGAGATTCCCCTGTCCTCCCCTCCTCGTCTCTCAGGAGAGGGAGGGGCGGGGGGGGGGGGGGGGGGGCGGGGGGGTTGTTGGGGGGGGGGGGGTTCGGTGCTTCAGACGGAATGGGAGCAGGCGTCAGCGAGGCGGGGCCGAGCGGGACGAGCGGAGTTTGGGCTCACATTCATCATCCGGCGCTGGAGGTCACACGCAGTTAGACAGCGTCTGACTGCATAGCACACCAAGAGCACAACACACTGAGAGCGTCCAAGAGTGTGTTACTGCATCAAACACCGACAGCGTCCAACTGAGTAACACACCAAGAGCGTCCAACTGCATAGCACACTGAAACCGTCCAACAGTGAGCAAGAGAGGAGATGCTGCAGGCCCAACTATGTAACCCTTAAAAGCCCCACCCCTCCTCCTTTCCCTCAAAGTTCAGCCCCGCCCCTCTCCTCCTGTCCCTCAGGGTCCAGCCCCACCCCTCTCCTCCTGTCCCTCAGGTCTAGCCCCGCCCCTCTCTTCCTGTCCCTCAGGTCTAGCCCCGCCCCTCTCATCCTGTCCCTCAGGTCTAGCCCCACCCCATCCTCCTTTCCCTCAAAGTTCAGCCCCGCCCTTCTTCTCCTGTCCCTCAGGTCTAGCCCCCGCCCCTCTCCTCCTGTCCCTCAGGTCTAGCCCCGCCCCTCTCCTCCTGTCCCTCTAGTCTAGCCCCGCCCCTCTCCTCCTGTCCCTCAGGTCTAGCCCCGCCCCTCTCATCCTGTCCCTCAGGTCTAGCCCCACCCCTCTCCTCCTGTCCCTCAGGTCTAGCCCCACCCCTCTCCTCCTGTCCCTCAGGTCTAGCCCCGCCCCTCTCCTCCTGTCCCTCAGGTCTAGCCCCGCCCCTCTCATCCTGTCCCTCAGGTCTAGCCCCACCCCTCTCCTCCTGTCCCTCAGGTCTAGCCCCACCCCTCTCCTCCTGTCCCTCAGGTCTAGCCCCGCCCCTCTCCTCCTGTCCCTCAGGTCTAGCCCCGCCCCTCTCCTCCTGTCCCTCAGGTCCAGCCCCGCCCCTCTCCTCCTGTCCCTCAGGTCCAGCCCCGCCCCTCTCCTCCTGTCCCTCAGGTCTAGCCCCGCCCCTCTCCTCCTGTCCCTCAGGTCCAGCCCCGCCCCTCTCCTCCTGTCCCTCAGGTCCAGCCCCGCCCCTCTCCTCCTGTCCCTCAGGTCTAGCCCCGCCCCTCTCCTCCTGTCCCTCAGGTCTAGCCCCGCCCCTCTCCAGGCAGAGCTCTTTGATCAGAAGCAGCAGGGTAATTACTGACAGCTCAGCCGTAACCACGGCAGCACCCGGAGACGCCCCGACGGAGGGCAACAGCAGGAGCCCCCCCCCCCCCCACCCCCCTATCATCTCACCCCCAAAACCATGCACCCCCTGAACAGACAGCGACCCCCTGCTTCCATAAGGGCCCTCTCCTCTCTAATTAAAGAGGGGGCCCCACGCCAGCGCCCCAGTCGCATCGGGGGGCGGGGATGTGGGGGGGGGGGCAGCTCAACCTTCAGCGTGTGTCAGCTTTTCATTTTTCCCTCTAATTTGGACGGCGTCTGGTGAGAGAGGCAGCCGCTCTGCGCCCAGCAGCCGCAGGTGGGGGGGTGGGGGGGGTGGGGGGCGGGTTTAGAGTGTGGGGGGTGGGGGGGGCGGTTACGCACGTGTGCTGCAAACAAAAAGCTAGTGGAGGTCCCAGTCCCTCACCCACTCGCTAAGCAATGGGTTTGGGTTCTCCATGACCTCTCCTGCACCTGGACCCCTCCCCCCACCCACCCAACCACCACCTCCCCTCACCCCACCCCCCAAACTCAGGGACAGTATTACTCAAAGACAGGAGATTTGGAGGTCACAGCGCTGTAACATGGGGAGGGGCCGGCCCTGTGAAGCTCCTCCCCCTCAGGAGCCAATCAGAGTTTTCAATAAGACTCAATGTCAGAGGAGCAAAGAAAAAAAAACTAAAAAGAGAGAATAACACCCTCCTGGTGGTTACCTGCATTCTAGGGCCAGACCACGCAAAAAATACTAACTCTTTCTCCTGCACTCTGAAGCTTGATGTCAGTGTTGAGAAGTCAAGCTCAGGATCGCAGCCACTGACAGCCTCAGATGGTGAAGATTTTCCCCACAAACTCTCTGCAGCCTGATGCAACCCACACCCGTATCAATCACAGCCAGACTAACCCCACCACTCTTACTGGGGTTTGGGGTTGATGTCCACCCAAACCCTCCCGCCCTTCACCAAATGTATGCTGGGATAGGCTCCAGCTGCCTGCCCCCCTCCACCCCCCCCCCCCCCCCAAAAACATGAGCAGGTATAAGCGGTGTAGAAACAGACGGATGGATGGATGTCCCCCCTGACAGCAGACGGACAGGTAGACAAACAGCCCGTTCATCGCTCATGGTGACAGAGCGACATTTCCATGACAACCACAGGGCAGTTCGGTCTCAGGCAGACACAGACTCCCAATTTGGGATTCTCAGGCCTGTCAGTCTACTGCTGCGCCTCATTATGAAACCAAACTGTGCTCCAGCAGTTCGGTTGAGCCTCTATTCCAGTTAGTCCAAGTCATGGAATTCATAATTATTATCCTAATCGTTTAATAATATGAATAATTGCAACAACAAAAAAAACCCTCAACCTCAAGTTTTTAGCTGGGTCTGCACTATTCCTGATGAATTAAATATAGACGCTAAGAGCAATGATGGTCGCTTTTTCTGAAATGCAAAAGCTCATAATTATTCTTTTAAAGCGGGATTTTACCTGGAAGTTATGATTTTACCTGGAAGTTAAGGATTTTCTCTCCAGGTTACGCTGCTTATTACGCATGTGATTCCTCTCTGTATGATTCTATCCATCCGCCTCCCAAATATCCAATCACACGCCTTCATTCTGAAGAGATTTTTGGTTGCCAAGGCTACTAGAGTGATGTCTCACACTCTGTTTACACCTTATCCAGGTGGCACACTGAGCAGGCCAACAAAACAAAACGAAACCCAACACGCCGCCCAGATGCGTTTCTCAGAGACGCAGACGTGCACCTGAGCGGAGAGTTCCGCTGGTTCACCTGCGCGTTTCTGAAAGTCATCGTACAGCAGCCCTTCCGCGCGACTCGGGCTCTGGGAGAGTGCAGAGAAACGCGAGATCGATACGCGGCGGCTGGGGAGATGAGATTAATGTGGCACAAATTGATTATTCTATTTCATTTTCAGCCCGATTTGAGATGTTCCTGCAGCGTGCCCTTTGTGCGGATGCAGCCGGGAGCAGGAGCAGGAGCAGCAGCAGGAGCAGGAGCAGCAGCAGGAGCAGGAGCCGGCTCAGCGTGTTCAGCTCCATGCTCCCAACACAGCACACTGACACAGAGACAGAGATGGGGGAGTGGGTGGGGACTGGCACAGGTGGCCAAAAAGGTGCCACACCCACAGGACCCGGTCCACACACCCACAGGACACGGTCCTCACACCCACAGGACCAGGTCCACACACCTGAGCACACACACGACCACACACCTACACACACACACACACACACACACACACACACCTACCTATACACACACTCGCCTACAAATACATCCACACACACACACACATACACACTCACACACACACACTCGCCTATTACACACACACCCACACACACCTACACACACACACACGCACACACACACAGGCCTACATACACACACACACACACACACACACACACGCCTACATACACACACTCACACACGCACACACACCTACACACACACACACACGCACACACACACCTACACACACACACACACACACACTCACACTCACACACATACACACACGCCTACACAAACACACACACACACACACACACACGGGTACTGCATCAGACACTGGCACACAGGGACAGAACAGCAGCAGGTCCAAGGGCCCGTAAACCCCTCAGTCACACTCTTCAGAAAGTAAACATCGCTAAGCCTGTTATAAACATAGCATAGCGCCGCAAATTACACCACAATAACATCTTTATATACCATCCTTAGGCATTTTGCTGGAACTTTGGTATTATTTTTTATATAATGTTTCAGAGCGTATTTTCGATTAGCCCAGACATTTGTGTGTGTGTGTGTGTGTGTGTGTGTGTGGTGGATATCATCGTGAATATTTACAAAAGTTTCAGGCGAACTTCTGCGGGCGATAGCATAAATAGCGGTGTTAGGAGGGTTTTAAGACTGTGTGCGTAGCGATGTTATGCCACCAGAGTCTGCGCACATGAAGGCCGCACCTTCACAGTGTCTATTCATAATGAGAAACATAAAAATCTGCTTTTATTTTGCGCCAGTAGCCGACGTCTTTGCATTTTAATGCGTCGAGCACGCGCTCGAAAATAGCTGCAACTAAAAATAAGATTAAACGTAAATTTTTCCTGAAGGATAATCGCGTAATGTGAAGACCCGCAACCTCTGGAGGCAGAGCCGTCAGACGACCCGCCCTGGAGCTACGCAAAGTGCGTCTCAGCTTTAGTGCGCAATAACAGAGATCATACGCGAGAACCGAAACGCTATTACAACACGCCAGAACGTGAGCGACGCCTTCGAGCGATGCGTGACGATGCTCCTCTGAAGTGTGAGGAGAACGTCAGCGCGGGCCTGCACGTCAGAATCCCATCACGCCACTAATGCCAGTCAGAATACACACATTTTGTGCAAAAGAGCATGGTGTCGACAACACTCATTTTTTTGGTTCTCTGAAATAAATATTCATGTTAATTATGAGAATGTACCCTCTTGTTTATCGGGTAGCTCGGAGCTGTCAGAAACGTGATAATCAATCAATCAAATTTTATTTGTATAGCGTCTTTCACAGCAATCGTCACAATACGCTTCACAGACAGCCCTGGCCCAAACCCGCACAGGAGCAAGGCTTTCTCCTGCGCGCTGTGAGTCGATATCGGTGACCCCAATGTTTCTGACAGAAGGAGACTGTAAGGTGACTGGGCTGAGGACATGCGTGATGTCTAGCAAGGTGGAAGTTTCTGGGATCAAATAAAAGTTTGTTTTTTTGGCGGGGGGGGGGGGCATAATGAAATGCAAGCGCACATTTTGAAGGACGCTGGGTCGGCACGGCAACGCGGTCAGACACGGTTGAGCGGGGGCCGAGGGGGAAGCGGACAGACGGCGTGGTTTCACGGCTGGGGGGGGGGGGTCCAGCACCCGCGAACCGGCTAGCCGAAGCTTAGCTGCATTAGCCTGCGGGGGACGGGGGGGGACGGGACAGGGGGGGGTAAGAGGGCTTTTATCAGGAGACGCTGTGCTAACCAGCGCAGCCGAGGGGAACGCTGAGATGACACACAGGACCGTCCCGGTGCTTACAGAATCAATCGGGCAGGTTTCGGGAGTTTGAGGGTGAAGTAATGAATCTCTTAAAAATCATCTGTGCCTGACTGAATCCTACCTGCTCACAGAGCTGGTGCTGGGGGGGGGGCGGCAGGGAGGGGGGGGGGGGCACATTGACACGCAGTCTATTAGAAAAGGTATATTAATCCTAGCGTGTCTTGAAAGCTCTCTTTAAGTGGAGGAAGTCCTGTGTGACTTGCTGATATTTCCAAGTGCATCCTTTTCATTTCTAATGAAAGAGGCATCTATTGCCGCTCATTGATTCGGTCTGAAAGTTACCGCCCCCCCTCCGACACCCTCTGCACGGCGAGCGCTTTCAATTACCGCCGCCTGGCTGGCAGGCGTGGACAGGTATGGATACAGGTACGGATACAGGTACGGGTACAGGTACAGGTACGGGTACAGGTACAGGTACGGCTACAGGTACGGGTACAGGTAAAGGTATGGGTACAGGTACAGGTACAGGTACAGGTAAAGGTACAGGTACAGGTAAAGGTATGGGTACAGGTACAGGTACAGGTACAGACACAGGTAGGGGTACGGGTATGGGTACGGGTAAAGGTACAGGTAAAGGCACGGGTACAGGTACGGGTAAAGGTGCAGGTAAAGGTACGGGTACAGGTACAGGTCTAGGCACAGGTACAGGTACAGGTACAGACACAGGTACAGGTACAGGTACAGGTCTGGGTACAGGTACAGGTACAGACACAGGTATGGGTACGGGTACGGGTAAAGGTGCAGGTAAAGGTACGGGTACAGGTACGGGTAAAGGTACAGGTAAAGGTACGGGTACAGGTACGGGTAAAGGTACGGGTACAGGTCTGGGCACAGGTACAGGTACAGACACAGGTACGGGTACAGGTACGGGTAAAGGTACGGGTACAGGTCTGGGCACAGGTACAGGTACAGACACAGGTACGGGTACAGGTATGGGTACGGGTACGGGTAAAGGTACAGGTAAAGGCACGGGTACAGGTACGGGTAAAGGTGCAGGTAAAGGTACGGGTACAGGTACGGGTAAAGGTGCAGGTAAAGGTACGGGTACAGGTACGGGTAAAGGTGCAGGTAAAGGTACGGGTACAGGTACGGGTAAAGGTGCAGGTAAAGGTACGGGTAAAGGTACAGGTACAGCAGCAGGGAGCTCGGCGGCTAACCTGTGAGGCGGCTTTTCCACGACTTTAATTCAGCGGCTTCTAATCAAGCGACGAAACGCAACACCGGGGGGGGGGGGGGGGCGAAAGGAAACAAGTCGCCAGCTACGGGATGTGGCGGTATGGGGGGGGGGGGGGCGATGTTCGGCGGGCGTCGCCGCGGGACCGTTCGCTCCCCGCCTGCGCGTGAATCCGTGATCGAACATGACCTACACGGGGCGGGACAGAGAGGGCTCCGGCAGCCGCTGGATCTCACAGGAACGAGCTTAATTACCAACGACACAAGGCCCGGCAGCGCCGGAATCACAAACAACACTGCTCCCCGCGGACCTGGAACTACAAACGACACTGCTCCCCGCGGACCTGGAACTACAAACGACACTGCTCCCCGCGGACCTGGAACTACAAACGACACTGCTCCCCGCGGACCTGGAACTACAAACGACACTGCTCCCCGCGGACCTGGAACTACAAACGACACTGCTCCCCGCGGACCTGGAACTACAAACGACACTGCTCCCCGCGGACCTGGAACTACAAACAACACTGCTCCCCGCGGACCTGGAACTACAAACGACACTGCTCCCCGCGGACCTGGACTCGGAAAAGACACAAATCCCCCGGGGGAGAATTCTTCAGTGAGAGCCTCTGAGTGGGAAAATGAGAATATTACATCTGACAAGCTTGCTATTGTTCTGAAGTGGGGAAAAGAGCTTTTATTTTCTAAAACATCATAAATACCATTAAGGCTAGTCTCAACGGAGCAGGAAGAGTTGTGTCCTATTGTACTGTAGGCCTCCTGTGTTGTAGCCAAACTTGGACCCTGCGGTCTCTTATAACTGAAACCCGACCGGTCTCTTATAACTGAAACCCGACCGGTCTCTTATAACTGAAACCCGACCGGTCTCTTATAAGTGAAACAGGACCGCGCAGTGACAACTGAAATACTTTGCCACTGCATTAAAAACATATATTTGGTTGGCTGCCGTTTCTAATAAAATGCAAAATAAAAACAATTAAAATAACAAATTAACACAAATCTAAGTGTGCTGGTAAAGCCTGGCATGTACACAGAACCATGGCAGCGCCACGCCCCTGACCAGCGTCATTAACGCTCCTGGCGACTCCACCCAACATCCTGCTTCTGTTCTCCAAGGCCACGCCCGGTCCCTTTTTCTCACAAGTAAATTCGGAGGGACGCGGCCTCGCCCCCCCATCCCGAAAAGGAGGGGGAGAGCAGGCGACCTCCGTCCCGCCGCAGAAATAAAGGAGGTTTTAAAAGGCGCTGGGTGCGCACCAGCTTGCCCTGCCGATAAAAGACAGATCGGCCCTCTTACGCGGGACATTATTTTTAATACACCCTCAAGTTCAGCCACGGACCGAACAGAGCATGTCCTATCAGAGAGAGGGGGGAGGGAGGGAGAGGGGGAGAGAGAGAAGGGAGAGGGAGAGGGGGAGACAGAGAGGGAGGGAGAGAGGGAAAGAGATAGAGAGGGTGGGAGAGAGATAGAGGGAGAGAGGGAGGGAGAGAAACAGAGGGTGGGAGATGGTCACACACACACAGGAATACTCAAACACACACACACAGGAATATTAACACATACACTCTCTCTCTCTCTCACAGACACACGCCACGCACGGATACTCACACACACACACTCACACGCACGCACGCACGCACGCACGCACGCACGCACGCACGCACGCACGCACGCACGCACGCGCACACCCCACCAGCTCTGGTCACGCACTACAGATGCCGGTGACAGCGTTGCCAGGCACATCCTCCCTCGTCTGGCCCGTTGCCGTGGCGAGGGAGGGCTGACCCAGCGCATCCTCGTCCAGGTGACTGAGCACCAAACGGCCGTGCCGCTCCAGTGGCCACGCCCCCGACACCGGCCCGGCCCTGCCAGCTGGAGGCCCGCATCACACACGCCCCGACCCCTGACCCCTGGCACACACAAACGGGGCTGGCAGGCTCGGCACGCCGCCGCGTCACACACCTGCTGTCACATCACTCAGGCCTGCAGGTGTCCCTCACACAGGACAGCAGGGCCCAGCCGCCAAGATGGATGACCAGCACAGCACCCCTCAATACAGAGCCAGCGTCCAGCTGGAGTACATATGTATAATATACAGACTCTCTCTCTCATACACACACACTCGCACACACACTCTCTCTCATACACACACACTATCTCTCTCATACACACACACACACACACACACACACACACTCTCTCTCATACACATACACTCTCTCTCTCTCATACACACACTCTCTCTCTCTCATACACACACACACACACACACACTCTCTCTCTCATACACACACACACACACTCTCTCTCTCACACACACACACACACACTCTCTCTCATACACACACACACTCTCTCTCTCATACACACACACACTCTCTCTCTCATACACACACACTCTCTCTCTCATACACACACACACTTGCACACACACTCGCACACAGGCACGCGCGCACGGACACACACAGAGGCACACACACACACACACAGTCGCGCACACACACACAGACACGTGCATGCGTGCACACACACACACACACACACAGGCATGCACACAAATACACAGAGGTACAGAGACACACACACAGACGCACACACACACGCTCATACCATACACACAAACACACACAAACCCAAGTCTTACAAAACTGGAGTTAATAACTAAAATGGCCGCAGGAAAGGAGACTCTGAAAGTTACCCAGGGAAACAGACGCGTCTCCCTCCTCCTCGCAGCAGGCAGATGTGTGGGCGTGGGCGTTTGCGTTTTGGGGGGGGGCGGGGGTACTGCTGAACGTCCTTGGCAATACAGAATGACCAAAGTCACTGAACACTCATTTCCATGGCAACACTGAAAACGTAAACAAATGAAGTCGTTTTTTTAAAAAAAGAAAAAAAAAAAGGAGGTAGAGACGGTGAGTGATTCAGAGCACGCATAATACAGCGCAAAATCACACAAAGAAATGAAAATGAAAACAAGAAATAAGAAAAATGACATCACACACGGGAACTTACCATAGAATTTCACCTGTTTACGAGAACTACAAGCTTAGAATGTAGAATACGCAGAACAGGCACCACGCGGAGACCTCTCGAGATGAGAGCAAAGCAGCAAGGAAAACAAAAAAATATATAAAAATGAGATGGTTACCAAGGTGATGGCAGGTGGTCAGAGGTCAGAGGTCAACATGAACGGGGAAACCCAACAGGGCGGGCAGGCGGGCGTCTGTGGGAAAGCAGAGCAGGCAGGGTGAGGAGAGCACAGCGGGGTCTCAAACTCATGGGCGTTACGGAGGCAAAGCTTTCCCACGCCGTGCTGGAGGAACCCCAAACGCACACAGAGCATTCTCAGAGCACGCTTTCAGGGGCGTAAGTAGTGTGTGTGTCCCCCTGCCCCCCCCCACACACCCCCCCCCGTCCTAATGTGGAACACGCCGCCGTATTCACCAGCGCTCACCGCCACAACCTCCGCCATCGATCCGGAACGGTCCGCTGGAGCGCGTGATGTCAGCGTGAGGTTCGAGCGCGCTCAGACACCAGTCAAATGGAGACCCTGCTCGGGCAGACCGACTGGATGATCTGCAAGTGCCGAACCAGGCAATGAGGAATCGCCCCAGCTGCCCAAAACCCCTCCCACCCCTGACTGAACCACTCCCACCCTTTGACACGAGAGCCAATAGCCTGTCGTCCCACTGAGCTGCTGGCCACAGACAAAACCAGACCATGGGGCCCGTCCATGAAATGAAAATGAAATGATGATGGCCCCCTTTATTAATCACCCCTGCTGGTAAATCCAGGGTAGGGGGCACGTTTCAGAAGGTTCTGGAAATGTGTGAAACTGTGGGGCCCCACATGAGACACCCCAGTGACGGAAAGCCATCTAGACGTCTAGAGGGGCAGCTGAGAGATATTCTGACGTAAACGCAATAAGCTAACCCCAACATAGCTCAGGTTTTACCCAGATATAGACTGCTTACATACCAGTTGGCAAGAAAACTGTCACTTTTCAACCAAATGTTGCCGGGGTTTACACCTGAACACCTGGACGCCGTTTCGCCGGGGTTTTCCCGCTTGAAACGTTCGCTGGGACAGGAAGCCGCCGAACCGTCGCTCTCGCCCGCCGTCTCTCTCTCCCGCGCGTACAGACTCCCGCCAAGCGGCCGCCCGCCAAGTAGCCGCCCGCCGCGGCTCTGAGATTTATCCGCCGCCGTCATCCGCCCGGACACTTTCACTCTGTTACTCGCCCGCGCCGTCCCGTCCTCCTGATGATGAAATTTATTTTTAT
This sequence comes from Anguilla pacifica, assembly GCA_039654925.1. Classification (NCBI taxonomy): domain Eukaryota; kingdom Metazoa; phylum Chordata; class Actinopteri; order Anguilliformes; family Anguillidae; genus Anguilla; species Anguilla pacifica. The sequence goes on from CM077294.1 coordinate 2,785,567, forward strand.
CTGTTCTAATGTGCCCAGGGAATAGAGGCTGAAAATGAGCTCCACAGCTACAGGAACTCTGGCACGGTTACCCAAAGCGAAAAACCGAAATGTTCATCAATGTCGTTATCGCTAATTACATAAATAAAAGTTTTTAAAAGAAATAAATGAAAGAAATGTGAAATACTAAATACTAGTCGTTGAGGGATTGGAAGTGCACTACAGAATTCATTATAAAAGTGAGTGTATGTGTGTGTGTGAGTGAGTGAGTGAGTGTGTTTGTGTGTGTGTGTGTGTATAAATATCACCGAAAAGCACTTGTGCTTAAGTTCAATATTTAACTAAATGTCATCGTATCACCGAGTTACTGAACGTTCAGGCGTATCAGCGATACTGAACACACCCCATTACCGGGCTCTCACCACTTCAGTGAGAACATCGATGTTCTCTCCTCTTTCTGAATATTTACCCTGCTAATGCCTTCTTAATTGCATTTTGTTTTTCCTCCTCCCCCAGATAGTTTTCTTTCTTTTTTTTAATGCGTCCTTGATTTTTGGATAATCACAAACGAAGGCCCCCTTCACTCCCCCCCCTCCATCCCTCCCTCCCCCCGTCCCCAGGTCCTTAATGAGCAGTAAGATCCCTCCTCTGCAGAAGACCCGTTATCCCTCCATAAACTTTAACCCCAACGAATCCAAACGAATCCAAACGAATCCAGCTCCAGCGGCTAATGACTATGGCTCCTGCTTAGAAGCCAAGCTCAGAAAAATAAGTATCAGAACGGATCAGGAACCGAGCAGGACGGGGTTAAATGCTTTTTCCCTGTTCTGCCCACCATCAACCCCCCCCGCCACCCCCCCCCCCCCCGCCAACACTCCTCAAAGTAACTTAAATCACACTCCCATGCAAATAGCCATCGACGCAATAAGAAGCCATTACCAGCAGTTTTGAGAGTTCTGAGAAGCAGAGAACAATTCCTCCCGCCCTGATGACTGTGAGCGTTCGGAGTGTTCGGCTATTTAAATGCGAGGCACTTAACGGACGCAAAAAGACGAATGCCTCGTCCGTAATTACGACTGTTTACGCTAATAATCGCGAGAAAGGGTTTCGCAGGACGGACGCAGGAGGGGGAACCGAAGGCGAGCCGCTGTTCTGGCCTCGGGAGGAAATCATTCCTGGCCGCGCGCGCAAAGGAATCTCATTTTCTCCCTGGTATTAATGGGAGAGCCGTCCGGACCGAGAGCTCCCTTCAACCGTAAATTAGCAATAAACAAATAAATAAATAAACGGGCAATCAAAAAAGGCGAGAAGGACCCACCGCGCTAGCAGGCGACCTTATCGTGGAACGCTGCAGACAGCTCTGAAACTTCCCCCACTCTTTCCAGTACACACGTTCCATTTTAAACCCTTTGTGATAAACGCGTTAATTAAGGCGTGTTTTTTCTGTCTTTGTTCCTCTGTGGTGGATTTCAAGGCGAACTTACAGGTGTGCTACCTGTGCACAGGTGTGCTGGGCTGGGAGGTGGATTAGCTGGAGACACCCTGCCCTTCCCAGGCGTGCATGTGGGTTATGACACGTGCACAAACAAGAAACGAAGACCTGCAATGTGTTCTTCAGGAAAAGGGGAGAGAAAATGAGCAGCTGCACACTGACATGGCTAACAGAAACTCCACTGTACCTGCACCCCTACCTGTACCTGTTCACAGTACCTGTACCCATACCTGTACCTGCACCCCTACCTGTACCTGTTCACTGTACCTGCACCCCTACCTGTACCTGTTCTCAGTACCTGCACCCCTACCTGTACCTGTTCCCAGTACCTGTACCCCCACCTGTACCTGTTCTCAGTACCTGTACCCATACCTGTACCTGTTCACTGTACCTGTACCCCTACCTGTACCTGTTCTCAGTACCTGTACCCATACCTGTACCTGTTCACAGTACCTGTACCCATACCTGTACCTGTTCACAGTACCTGTACCCATACCTGTACCTGTTCTCAGGACCCGTACCCATACCTGTTCTCAGTACCTGTACCCATACCTGTACCTGTTCTCAGTACCTGTACCCCTACCTGTACCTGTTCACAGTACCTGCCCTCTACTCTTCCTCTGGCTCTGAGCCCCAGTAGGCCACACAACAGAAGCAACATTCTTTGGCTGATCTGCTTAAAAAGTGCACTGATGACCTTTTATTAATAATAATAATGCAATTATGGCTTAAACACAGGAACATTCCTAGTAAAGCTCATAATAGCTAAATAATAAACATTTTTTATGACACTACTATCGTCTGCACAAAGGGATTTCACTGTCACCGACCGTGCTGAGACTTTTCTGCGCTGTTTTTAGAGTATAAGCCAATAATTGACTATTTAACTCTTGTTCAGTTTTTGGTCACATTGATCCATTTTAAACTTTTAGTAAAAGAGGAATTATGCTTTTGAGAGATCCAGTTCAAATTTGATCCTTGTTTTGTGTTTCTATTTGTTGTTTAGCATCTGTATTTGCTTAATGTCTGTTTGCCTAGCCGGTTTCTTTGAATATGATAAGGATGACAAATAATTGAGAATGTCAGTTCAAAACAATAACTATCAATAATCTACTGTATGGAAACCTTGTTTCATTTTAATTTTTCACAGATGAACATGATGTATGCCCCATCCCTTCATTATAGTGCGTTTATATAAATCACATCTTTATCACAAAATGAGTGACACTTTCATTGTTAACTTTGATCTCGCAGATGAAAAAATGGCAATGATTAACCATATATACTTGTTTACATTGCTTGGAATTGAGATAAAGCTAATGTATTTTTGCATAAATTTTATTTTTGCATTGCTTTAAAATCCTAAATAATGCCCCGGGTATATTTAACCCAGGATAAGGGGTTCAGAAGTGAGAATAAGTGAACGCTACACAAAGGTTAAATATGATCTATAACTACCTCGCCATCATGTGTACACGCATACTTTCAAATAGTTTTATTGATGTAATTCCACAGATTCCATGAAAATGAAATCATTGCCATTACATCAGATTAAAACCAGATTAATAAAACCTATGTGCATTATTAAAAATTAAAATCATTGACTGCATTATAACAAAACCATGAAGCCATATACATACATACATACATACGGCAGACGCATTAAATATGTCACGTATAATAAAAATGACCATCATCACACCACCACCACAATAATCCTAATTATAATAATGTACCTGTTTATAATAACATCATTGTCAGCCAGTCAGTGAATGAAAAAAAATGTTGTACAAGGACACAAGTACCATTTGTATATCTTATGTGCAATACAAATATGAATAAGAACCACATTTGCCTTAATAATCAGCCATTTAATTAAAACGCAAGAAAAATTATAAAAGAGGCTGCTGGCGAGTCACTGAACTAATTGCTTGCGCTATGTTTGTCTTTGATCTTGTGTTGCTTATTAAGCTTAATCAAAACAGCGTTTTTAAAAAATCAGATCGCAATCTTACAAATCAGACGTGGAACGTGGACCGTGAAACGCTTTTAAATACTCCGTTTCCTCATTTAAAAAATCATTTATTGTGCCAATGTTGTCATTAATTTGTAGTTTTGTAGTTTTCCCTTAACCAACACGTTGTAGATGTACTTCCAGGTTAAGTCTACCAACTTCCTGTTCCACGTTTTTCCAGACACGACAGTTTGTTCAGCTACTTGTAGGTCAGCGATGCCGCTGTGCGCCCCAGAAGTAGATGGTTAGGACAGAGAGCTCAGGAATTGGACTACAGACATAGGATTTGTGAGGGACAGGGATTCATGCATACAGGCTCGGACACATGGAACTTTTAACAGTTCGACAGTTTAACAGATTTTTTCAGATTACTAAACTTATTACTAAATCGATTCAACTACAGCTGCTACTATTATTGAAATATACCGTGCTGAACCCAAGCGTGAAGTATGACACACAGGTATTTGCTTTCTTTCTCTCTATTTCTCTCCCTCTCTTTGCTTTCTCTTTCTCACTCAAGCAGCCAAAGCCAGGCTGTGTTTTTAGAAGCTCACTTCCTGGTCTTGGTCAGAAACGTTGCTCACTAGCACCAGTGCGGTTGGCTCCAGTGTAAGAGTCTCAGTCACCCGTTTCAATGCAAGTCAGTGGTAAAAACAGTCAAAATACAAAGACAATAATTTTTTTTCCCCCTCAAGAATATGTTGTTGCGATCGGCGTTTTTTCATCATCTAATGTCTCTCCGTGTGCTAATCTTGTGTCGTCTGGACAACATTTGAATTTTCGGTGGACAAATCAGGGACGGTTTGAGTAATGGTGTAGTCGCTGTGCGTTGCTAGGGGGACGCGCCAAGCGGACGACCCGGACCCGGATCAGACTTCATGACCATATAAGAGTCCCCTCATTTTCCCTATTGCACAGTCTCTGGTTACAATCTGTACAAAATGGCGGCACAGAAAATTCGGCAGGTTCCGAACACTTTTTACACACCCGTGGAAAGTCGATGGGTGACGACACTGGTGTATATATTTTTTACACTCTGTGCTCTCGCTCAGAAAAGCACATCTCAGTCGGTCATGTGAAGCAGAGGAGTTTTTTTTATTATTCTCACAGTCACAGTTACTTTGTTTGATTCAGTTCCTCCCATTAAACAGAATACTTTTCCTTTGTTCAAGAGGCCCAAGAAAAGCCTAAAACTCCACGACAATTCTCAGCAGAAGACAAGGAGGGAGGGAGGGAGGGAGGGAGGGAGAGAAAGAGAGAGAGAGAAAGAGAGAGAATGGAAAAATCATTAATCCATTAAAGCTCAGCCAATCTTCAGAGGCAAATTGCTCTTCAGCGGGATATGCAAATTACAAAGGAAAGAGCGGAGTGTTGAAAAAAAGAAACAGGGACACAATAATAATATTTGGTGGCCCTCGCGTACGTGAGGGTGTTCCTCCTGAGCGCGTTCTCGACGCTTTGGGTTTTCCTCCAGCGTTCAGCGCCTCCAGCGCCCCCCCCCGCCCCGGATTTTACTAGAGGGGAACTTTTTAAAAACGCTGACCTCAGATCAGACAAGACAAGCGCATTCATCACCCGGGCACTTAAACGAATTATTTCAGAAGACGAAACGGTCTGTGCTTAAGCTACAGTAACGAGTTAACTACAGAAACGGACAGAAGTGCTGTTTCCTCCTCCGCAGGGAGCCGGGGGTCCTGAGAAGCTCATCAGCACCGCGCGGAACGGCCTGGGCTTCGCTGCCGTTAATACATTTATTCCTCTCCCCAACTTTTTTGTCGAACCGAAAAAAGCTTATTTTTCAATTCCCGCCCCCCCCCCCCTTCGGGAAACCTAGTGATTAAAACGCTGAAACGTAAAACATCCTCCGCGCTGCGGAATGTGGTCGCCGGTCCGGAATCCGACCCGGAATGTTCCGCCGGTGACTGCGAGGGGGGCGGAGCTTCATTACCCAAGGACAGAAGGCTTCGGTTGGGTCGGCCTCCCTTCTCGTGGCACAAGAGCACCTCCTCTGGCTGGTCTGGGCACTGCACCCACAGTAGGCCTTTCTTCAGCTGTGCACATAGCCTGTTAGCCTTCTGGCCAATGAATGAGGGGTATTTTGGGTATAAGAAGTGGGTGGAGACCACACGCATGTAGAACGATGCACGTGATTCTGTCTGTTAAGGATAAATAAGCTGAACACCAAACTGTCTGTGAGACTTTAGCTTACTTTCCCCAGAGGCAGACATCTGTGTTAATGGATGTAGCAAAAGGAATAATGAGTGTTCTCTCATTCATGGTGCATGAACAAAAGACAGCACCAGAACAATTAAACTACATTTCCCAGAGTGCTCTAAGCGAGAACCAGTGCAACCACAATGTCTCGAAATAGCAGCTAAGAATCTTGGATAGTGTAGCTGAGAAGATGTGGGGGTGGGCTAACATAATTTGTGTGTGTGTGTGTGTGTGTGTGTGTGTGTGTGTCTGTCTGTTGTACGGTGTGTGTTAGAATGTCTGCGTTTGAGTACGGTGTGTGTTAGCATGTCTGTTTGTGTACGGTGTGTGTTAGCGTGTCTGTTGGAGTACTGTGTGTTAGCGGGTGATTTGGGAAGAGTATTTTCTAACTTTGGGTTCTAGAGGCGCATTTGTAAACTTGGAGGAGCGCCCTCTCGTTCACACCGCTCAGGGTGGAGTCAGGGGGATGCCGAGTTCTTCAGAAGAAGACAGCTGTGCCTAAAAGTCATTTGATGCACCCCCCCCCACCCCCGCCGCCCCCCCTCCTCTGATGCCCCACTTCTCAGGAACACGAAGAGGCTTATCATGAAAGAGCAGCATGCTGATGTTGTCAAGGCAACTTTCAAGTGATTCTGATTAAAGGGGTTCACACTCAAAACCCTGCACCCCCCCCCCCCCCCACTCCCCCCCGCTCCCCGAACCTCCCCCCGCCCCCGCGTCTGGATCTGCCAAGGAGCGCAGTCTCTCCCCGATCATCCGGCCCATCGGTGCGCCGCTCCTCTGCATCCCAAACAGGCAAGCAGAAAGGTTAAAGCCGCCTGAAACACGCCCGGGTGCCTAAAATGGCTCCTCACCCCGGCCCTGCACTGAAGGGCCCCTCCTGCGAACACCCCTTCTCTCACAGCGTCCCGGGTATCTGACGTTGGGGGGGGGAGGCGGAGAGGGCGTCTGATCAAACGGAGTGATCTGCACAGGTCACCCACTCTCTCCTCTCTGTGGGGTCACACAGAGTAAACGCAGGTCACCCACTCTCTCCTCTCTGTGGGGTCACACAGAGTAAACGCAGGTCACCCACTCTCTCCTCTCTGTGGGGTCACACAGAGTAAACGCAGGTCACCCACTCTCTCCTCTCTGTGGGGTCACACAGAGTAAACGCAGGACACCCACTCTCTCCTCTCTGCGGGGTCACACAGAGTAAACGCAGGTCACCCACTCTCTCCTCTCTGCGGGGTCACACAGAGTAAACGCAGGTCACCCACTCTCTCCTCTCTGCGGGGTCACACAGAGTAAACGCAGGACACCCACTCTCTCCTCTCCGCGGGGTCACACAGAGCAAACGCAGGACAGCCCACTCTCTCCTCTCCGTGGGGTCACACAGAGTAAACGCAGGACAGCCCAAACGCGATAATCCCCTCTGATTGGGCCTCGAAGACCGAGCCGGTCGAGGAAAACTTTGCCGAGCTTAATGCGGAATTATTCACGCAAACGCATGCAGGCACACGCCCCCTCTCACACACACACACACACACACACACACACACTCGCCCCCCTCTCACACATGCGCATGTACACCCACACGCAAACGCATGCACATGAAGACAAACAGCCACGGGCGCACACACACACACACACACACACAAACATGCAGTGCTCTCCATAATGTTAGGGACAAAGACTTTTTTTTCTTCTTGATTTGGCTCTGTGCTCCACAGTTTTAGATCTGTAATCAAAATGGGAGCGATGCATAAAAAGTGCTGTAATTTCTACAGGGTGAAGCTGAGAATCTGCACCGTAACCACATGTGAAGTTGTGGATGGACAGACGGACGGACTCACTCACTCACATACAGACACCGACACACACACACGCGCGCGCGCGCAGGCGCATGCACACACACACACACACACGGTCTACCCCGTGGTTTCCTAAGCAGAATGAATCTCGGGTGTAGCACCTCTGGCTGAAAGATGGCCCGACTCTCCAAACTGATGGTTCACAAAGCTTTTATTTGAATTTTACTCTGAATATGTTGTACCTCCATAAACACACCGTAAGATCTAAAAGATGAAAACAAACCAAACCATTACCATCTACTACAATTTCTTATGTAATGTCAAACACAGCGAATTGCAGTCTTATAATAATGTAGTGTAACAAAAAATAACACATTTGATCTCAATAGCAAAAATCATGTGTAAACCTTACACTGAAAATGAATCACTGTTTACATTTCACTCATGAATTCCAACAGTTTTCTGTCTGAACAAAACAACCCTCTGCTCAGATTGATATAGCTAAGCCTATTTACCTCTGGAAAACCCTTTAAATAAACCAGTTAGCACAGAACAATATCATTATAAATTATAACTTACATGCAATGCACGTATGTAAATTAGCTTTTACACATGCTTAGAATTATTTACTGCAATACGCATTTTATCAGTTCAGCATTTACCAAACCCGCGGAGCTAGCCGAGTTAAACTAAGCCGTGGAATGTTAATTACTTGTGAACAGCGCGCACATGAGCTAAAACAGCGGCATTTTAGGCAAGAAATATTCGCTTACAAGTCTACCAAAACTATACATTAATGCTACGATGTCACGCAATATTAATCGCAAAATAAGAAACGAAACAATTACAAACCTTGCGCCCATATCAGCCAGGTGCTAAACAATAAAAAGAAAAGCCATTTTACTTTGCTTGGAAATAGTTTTTCCCACTGTGTTTTTAACAAACTTACCATTTGTCTCGACTTCCTTTTTGCATGAACGCAGAGTACCGTGATGTTAATTTCAAATTAAAGGCCCACTGACGCAATTACAATAAGGTCACCAATACAAAGACGTCCTTATGAGGAAACGAACAGAAAATAACTAAACATGAACAAACTGCATCGTTGACAATATTAGGCCAAAAAATAAGGGTCAGTCGCATCGGGCGAGCCCATCACAGTGTTCAGAGGGAGCGTGGTTTCTGTGAGAGAAGTGTGAGTTTCTGTGAGAGATGTGTACAGGTTCTGTGAGAGGTGTGTGGGTTTCTGTGAGAGATGTATGAGGTTTCTGTGAGAGAAGTGTGAGTTTCTGTGAGAGATGTGTGTGGTTTCTGTGAGAGATGTGTGCGGGTTCTGTGAGAGGTGCGTGGGTTTCTGTGAGAGATGTGTGCGGGTTCTGTGAGAGGTGCGTGGGTTTCTGTGAGAGGTGCGTGGGTTTCTGTGAGAGATGTGTGCAGGTTCTGTGAAAGATGTGTGAGTTTCTGTGAAAGATGTGTGTGGTTTCTGTGAGAGATGTGTGTGGGTTTCTGTGAGAGATGTATGAGGTTTCTGTGAGAGAAGTGTGAGTTTCTGTGAAAGATGTGTGTGGTTTCTGTGAAAAATGTGCGTGGTTTCTGTGAGAGAAGCGTGAGTTTCTGTGAGAGATGTGCGTGGTTTCTGTGAGAGAAGTGTGATTTTCTGTGAAAGATGTGTGTGGTTTCTGTGAGAGATGTGTGCGTTTTCTGTGAGAGATGTATGAGTTTCTGTGAGAGATGTGCGTGGTTTCTGTGAAAGATGTGCATGGTTTCTGTGAGAGATGTGCGTGGTTTCTGTGAAAGATGTGCATGGTTTCTGTGAGAGATGTGTGTGGTTTCTGTGAGAGATGTGTGCGGTTTCTGTGAGAGATGTGTGCGGTTTCTGTGAGAGATGTGCGTGGTTTCTGTGAGAGATGTGTGCGGTTTCTGTGAGAGATGTGTGTGGTTTCTGTGAGAGATGTGTGCGGGTTCTGTGAGAGGTGTGTGGGTTTCTGTGAGAGATGTATGAGGTTTCTGTGAGAGAAGTGTGAGTTTCTGTGAAAGATGTGTGTGGTTTCTGTGAGAGATGTGTGCGTTTTCTGTGAGAGATGTGATTGATGTTCCTTTCTGTGTTTGTGCTGCTTCAGGCCTCAGGATTCCCGCCATTTACCTCCTGTGATGTGTTCAGACATCTGCTTATTCCCGCTAATGCCCTCAAACCCCGCTGGACCACCACGCATTTCGCCAACTGGTCAATTATTCGGAGAAACAAGTTTGAAGAAATATTGTTTCATACTAATTAACAGGTTTATTCCCAGCTGCTTGGAGTCAAATGGCACCCTCAGAGTCAGAAGCCCAGCTCCCTAACCACTATGCCACACTGGAGCCCTAACTGGTCAGGCAGCTGATTGCTGTATCAGAACGTATCTGATCAATCAGAAAGTGGCGTGTTCATCCAACTGCTGAATTTCAAGTGGCCACGCCCCCCCATAAGCAGTGGACTGCGTCAGTGCAAACGCCTCGGTCTAGCAGTGCCAGCAGCACCAGCTACACAGGAAGTGGGCGTTGGTGTAGGTCTCGTCTGCCCTCCCCTGATTGGTTGCTGGTTGCCGTAGTGATGGGATGGGCCAATGAACACAACCGGGTAATACAAATTAGGAGGCCACCTGACACCTTGTTGTCATCGTCATCGTTAACCAAAAGTTTAAAAAAAAATGCTAGAACAAAAAACTAATTCTTAAATAGGTGGCTCAAAAAAAAACTGGTTAATCACTCTGAAAGTCCACCCCCCTCCTTCAAACGTTGACCTGAAGAGCAGCCACACCTGTAAAACATCTAACGCCAGCAAAGTCTGTCTGAAGTCTCACATCCAGTAAACGCGAGTATTCCACAGAGACTCCGGCTGATGTGCAGCAAGGTCCTGGCAACCAATGAGCATCAAAAGGCCGGGCCAGGACTGGCTTCAGAACTCGCAAGATTTGCTGATAAACTTTAAAAAAAAAAAAAAAAAAAGAGGGAGCCATTTTGAATTCTCTCCGTACAGGCCCTGTCTCTGGCAGTGCATTATTAATGCTGGGGAACGCGGACACTGAGCACGTTTCAGTCATAAAGAAGTTTATCTGACAGCGTCACCTCCGATTTCGGGATTAAATCATCGCTCAGATACCGCTGATAGAACACGGCGCCTCGCTGATAAATCGTCCCGAACGCGGAAAGACTTTAAAGGGGCAGCGAACCCGAAAATATAAATGTCATATTCTGTGTATTTCCAGAAAGAACCGGGAGATTCATAAGGCCTCGATTAAAACAAAAAAAAAAGTGACTTTTACGGCCGCAAAAAAAAAGTCTGCTCCAAGTTTAGAAACCTCGACTGAAAAGTGGGGTCTTATGGTATTGTGTGTGAGAGACTAGGAGCCATTAAGCATTTAGCATCGCGACAAACAGCCAATCATAAAACTTTTACAAACCACAGTCAGTGGTCCACCATGTCCATAAATTATACTGGCCACAGCGAACACCTGCCTCAGCCACAGTAACCCATAACCCTGAACCCACACCTTTATCAGCGTTACCGCCACATTTATTTCTCCAAAGCGACTAACAACGAATCGGGCGACTTCGCGGACTGGCGGAGACGCAGTAGCTCTCGCGGTTCTCTGGGCGAGCACACGCAGCGGATGGCGCTCGCTCGCTCTCTCTCTCTCTCTCTCTCTCTCTCTCCTCGCCGCTGTTTTCGCCATGCCAACGATCGCCAAGCGCACCGAAAATCTCCGCGGCAACGTAATGACCGCCAGCCGCTCGCACTCAGCGGCGCAAACCGGCCCTATCCTGTTTGAAGCGGTCTGCACACAGCCTGTCTCCATGGTGTCCAACTCCATCCAATGAGCAACGGGAATATGCTGACCATGCGAGTGTACCTACATGCAAATGATCATGTGACATCAGCAGAACATGTGATATGAACACGACATCACCTAGCAACAAAGCTCCAGCTCAGTGGCTACTTGGCCCAAGAAAGGGAAAGTACGCTAACACTGCTCCTAACATAGTAGATCCCCAGAAAATTAGCATATAAACTTAGCATTTATGCTACAACATGAAGGACAAAATGTATATTTTTAAAAACCATAAAATATGTTCAGTTCCCTTTTAACAGGTGCATTCACTTTTTAGAGTCCTTGCTTCCAGTTTCAGATGGAGAGAGAGGCCCCACAGGCAACTTAAAAAAATAAAAATTAATTTCCTCTACCCCCCAATCACAAAAGAAATCCAGATGGCCTTTTTTTAAAAACAGCTTGGTCGAAATAGCCACATATAAATGACACAGATTCTCAAACCTGGAGGCCGTGTTTTAGATTTATTCCCCCACCCCCCCCCCCCCCCACCCCCACCCCCCAAGAAACAAAGCATATATTTCTGCCACCTCTCTCTCTTTCTCTTTCTCTCTCTCTCTGCCACCTCTCTTTCTCTTTCTCTCTCTCTCTGCCACCTCTCTCTCTTTCTCTCTCTCTCTCTCTCTCTGCCACCTCTCTCTCTTTCTCTCTCTCTCTCCCTCCCCCTCTCTCTCTCGTGAACTTTCCTTCCTCTCCGTTCTCTTTCGGGGCCGAGCGGAGCCCTGATCCTGGCGCTGCTTGCCCCTCACACGCGCGCTCGCCGCTGGGAGGCAGGCAGGCAATTTTAGCGCGGCGCGCGAATCGATACCCCATCACGCCGAGCGCCGCTTCCTTCAGACGCACACAAATTTATATCGTTTTGGTTTTCGGTTTTTTGTTTTGTTGTTGTGTTTTTATTTATTCATTTATTTTTACTCCCAACACAAGCAGAGCTCAGATAGCAGAAGCAAACGGAGGCGAAATAAAGAGGAGCCTCGTCTTCTCCTCCGTCTCTTCGACTCGACTGGGGGTGTGGGGGTGTGGGGGTGTGGGTGTATGTGTGTGTGTGTGTGGGGGGGGGGGGGGGGGGGGTGCGCCATTGTACAGAGGTCCCTGAACAGTGTGGGCCTAAAACACCCAGCATGCCTCCATCTACACCCCCTGGCACTGTGATTTCTGTCGCAGCAGGGACACCCTCTCCTGAACATTGTGTGTGTGAGAGAGAATGTGTGTGTGTGTGTGTGTGTGTGTGTCTGTGTGTGTGTGCGTGTGCGAGTGCAAGTGCAAGTGTGTGTGTGTGCGCGAGCGCGAGTGAGAGCGTGCGTGTGTGTGTGCGTGCGTGCGTGCGTGTACGTGTGTGTGTGAGAGTGAGTGAGTGAGTGAGTGAGTGAGTGAGTGAGTGAGTGAGTGAGTGAGTGAGTGTGTGTGTGTGTGTGTGTGTGTGTGAGTGAGAGAGAGTGAGTGTCTATGTGTCTGTGAGTGTGTGTGTGTGTGTGTGTGAGTGAGAGAGAGTGAGTGTGTATGTGTGTGTGAGTGTGTGTGTGTGTGAGTATGAGTGAGAGAGAGTGAGTGTGTGTGTGTGTGTGTGTGCTTCATTCTGGCTGCTCTCTCATGTTGAGTCCTTGTATTTCCCATTTCAGTATTTTAAATCCCCTTTTCCATTATCAGCATTCAGTGTCCTACAGGGGCTCAAGGGCCTGTGCATTTGAACCTGCTCTCTCTCTCTCTCTCTCTCTCCCCCCTCTTTCTCTCTCCCTCCCTCCCTCTCTCTCTCTCTCTCTCTCTCTCGCTCTCCCTCTCCCTCCCTCTCTCTCTCTCTCCCCCTCCCTCTTTCTCTCTCCCTCCCTCCCTCCCTCTCTCTTCACTCTCTCTCACTCTCTGTCCCTCTGTCTGTCTGTCTGTCTCTCATAATGACAGGTGTCCCAGAAGGGGGGCAGTTTTCCCACGTGGAAGTCCAGAACCACTGTGTCACAACACACACCTATTCACCTGGAGACAAATGAAAAGAACAAAGTGCCATAGGCTGGGTAGGGGTCAAGGGTCGGGGTCAAAGGTCACAGAGAGAGGTGTCCCGTACAGTCTCTCTAGAATACCCCCTTTTCCAGGGCAAAACAGGCCTGTAGAATACCCCCTTTCCCAGGGCTCAGTCCTCAGCTGATCTCGCTGGTCAGAGAAGATGAACGGCTGCGGAGGTGGGACTCATTATGAGACGCCATGTTCCACACGGGAGGGGTTTGGGGGGGGGGGGGGGTTGGCAGGGGACGCTGCTTCCTGAGGAAGGGTAACCGATTCGGTGACGGTGCGGGGCGGACATGACTCAGCCCCACAGCGGCGGCCATGCATCACCGCCGCGTTTTAAACCCAGGAACCTTCCGGAAGGCCGCCCGAAATTTAATAAAGACTTTCCGCGCTCCCTCCCGCTGAGGAACTTTAATATTTCACGCGGGTAATTCTCCCGCAGCTTAACACACTGTTTCCTGTCACGGCACAACTGTGAGATCGACACGGCACTTCTACCCTGCCCGGCAAAACCCTTACAGGAGAAATACAGAGGCGGTAACTACTTATTTTAAAATGTCAAATTTAACTTTTGTTTAAAAAAAGGGGGCAGTGTAAAAATATTCTTCATCTCCAGACCACGCTGAAGTGTAGAATCTTAATTCACTGACTCCTCAAAACCTCTGCCTCTGGGTTTCAGCAGGTAGGAAAAAAACAAATAAACAAAAATAAAAATAAAAATAGTTCTTCCTGAGCCTCAAACCCTGAACCACAGCTGCTTCTCCAGGAAGAGTCTCAGACGCAGGAGACACAGAAGAGTCTCAGACGCAGGAGACACAGAAGAGTCTCAGACGCAGGAGACACAGAAGAGTCTCAGACGCAGGAGACACAGAAGAGTCTCAGACGCAGGAGACACAGAAGAGTCTCAGACGCAGGAGACACAGAAGAGTCTCAGACGCAGGAGACACGGAGCGACAGCTGCTCAGTGTACAGGTGCTAAAAGAGGAATAGCCTCTCACACACACACAAACACAAAAACACACACGCATGCACATACATGCGCGGGTGCAAAACACAAGCACACACATGTTCGTAGACACCACACACACATACACACAGACACACATATACACGCACGCAAAGATACACACCCACACATAGAAACACACGTGCAAACACACACACACACACACACCTACGCAGACACACACACTCACACTTACTCACACACACACACACACTCACACACACACACACACTCACACTCATACGCCCCCTCTCACACACACACACACACACACTCGCGCTCGCGCACACACACACACACTCACACGCCCCCTCTCACACAGACACTCGCGCTCGCATGTGCGCGCACACACACACACACACACACGCCCCCTCTCACACGCACACATTCACTCACACGCACACACACTCACACTCACACGCCCCCTCTCACACACACACACACACACACACACACACACACACACACACACACACTCTCTCACACACACTCACACACACACACTCACACTCACGTCGCTGGGCTCTGATTGGGTCAGATGGAGTGGGGTGTTGTTCAGATCCTGCAGAGCTGCCACACAGAACAGCAGGAAGAGTGCACCTGTGCTGGAGTAACCATACCAACCATCACCCACAATGCCCTAGTGAGCCCACACGCTGAATGACCCCTCACAGTCATCAGAGACGAGGCTTCTAAAATAAGGGGCACCACATCTTGTCAGTCAATCGCTGTTCTGAACCAATCAGAGGGCTCCACAGTAAAAAGGTACAATTGGCTAAAATTGTTGATACACAACAGCTCTTTTGAGTTAAATCCCAGGAATGAACTTATTAACTTCCATCCCAGCAGGAATGTTCCAGAAGCAGGGCAGGTTATTTAACGACAGGCTATTTAAAGCACAGCGAGTACTATTAATATCTGTTCTTCATGGCGATGACGATTACCATGACGACAGCAGCTGCCGTCGTTGTCGTTAGCAACACCAATATACTAATGGACGCTCGTTTTCATCTGTAAAATGGCGAGATCAGCAGATCCCGCTGCCTCTCCTCCCTGATGATCGCTGGTCCGTCGCGTGCACTGATCTCTCAAAGTGCGCATCAGAGGAACTCATTTTTCTGATGGAAAAAGATCATCAGTCACACCTCTGGCCTTCAGCCACGCTGATGGGGGGGCAGGTGGGAGAGCTAAATAAAGGGCTGCTGGGTGGCTTGTCCTGTTAAAGCCCCACAGCCTGGTATCTGTTAAGAGTATTGACTTTCAAAAAACTGACTTGCTGATCGCTTTCACTTCCAAAATCTCCTTCAACAACCTGACGTGCTCGTTCTCTTGGTTGAATCCACCCAGGATTTTTTTAGCCTCACAGATGAATATTGATTTGTTTTTATCGTCCAAAAAAAGAAACCCCCAAACGGTTTATCAAGCCCTCCTTCCAGGAAACCCTCCTGACAGGGCATGGTCCAGCATGATCAGGAGACCGCTGGCTGCACGTGCGCTTTGCATCAACGCCGCCAGCGCTATACAGCCTCCACCACTCAGGGATATGAGGGCAATGCCTCACCATGGGAATCAAACCTGCAACCCTCAAGCCTTTAGGATACACATCCACCACAACTGCCAACTTTTTCCTGACATTATCATACAAAAAATAGCAGAAACTAACAACCAGAAATACCGGAGACACGTTACAAATATAAGCACAAACACTGGTATTATTTATGGAATAAATAATCCATAAATAAAGTGCATGTACGTGTGTGTGTGTGCGCGCACGCGTGCATGTGTGTGTGTGTGTGAGCAGGGAGGACCGAGTGAATATGAGAGTAACTTTATTCGATCTAATCTGAATTGCCCAATCAGCTTACACAGTGGAAGCCTGCTGCACACCACCGTTCAATCGCTAATCTTATCCTAAAGGCCATGCAGAAAATGGCCCCATTATGGGCAAAACTGAGAGCAAAATCATTGCTGTTTGATTGATGGCTCTCTTCCTGCAGAGATAAGCCCCTGCTTCTCTTCCAGCGGCTCGAACCCCAGCGATTCCACTCTCCGCCCGAGCTGCTTATTAAAAATTACCCTTCTGAAATCACACTTTCCCGCTCTGAAGAAGTCAACAGGCGGGCGTCAAGGGCAAAGTGCTCTCTGTGTCTGACTTCTCTTTAATAATGCAGCCATTGTAAGGAGGGGTTTTTTTTCCCCCCAGAAAAGCCAAATGTTGCTGGAGGCACGCCCGTATGCTGCTGATTCTGTTTCTGCAGACGGATGCTGACTGATTCGTGGGGCGAGGAAAGGGGAACAAAACCAAAAAAATAAAATTAAAAATTAATTATTTTGGGGAAATTCTTCCCAAACCTTTCAAGAGAAAAGCCCCACAACTAACTCTCCTTCACACTCTCACAGTCACTCACACTCAAAAAAATTTTTCTCCAAATTCTTATGACATACTTTGAAATACGTATAAAACGTAATTATAATAATCAATCAGAATAATAACCACAATGATGAAAGGAATAACAACAATAAATATGAAGATTCAAATATAACAGACATGAAATGTATGCTAGAATGTAATAAATATATATTATAATCCTGTAAATAAACAATAAAAATATACATCATATAATTAAAAACAGATACATGCGTACATTAATTGAGGGAGGTCAGGGGTCACTGCAGTCCCTCTGCCTCACACTCACTTTTATCAGTTCTGCCTCCCCCCCCCCCCCCCCCACTCCACCCACCCACCCAATGTCTCCTGTTGCTGATTGAGAGAAACTGAGCGTAAGTTCAACACCCAGCCCTCCCTGTGCAGTCATCAGCTGCAGCCATCAAGTGTCTGCGTATGAATGTTAATCAAGAGAGAGAAGACTGCATGTGCGCTGGTGTGAGCAAAGAAGACTTTAACGCCAACTACTTAACACCAGCGCCCCCCCCCCCCCCCCGACCGCCCCACGCCCAGCGGAACTCACGATCGCCATTCTCAACAAGACACTCTGATAAATACTGCCGGCACTTTCCAGACCGGCTTGGTAGCGCGGAGACGAGGCGCTTAAATGTGCAGTTTCATCTTCATCATCATCATCATCGTCGTCGTGGCCGCGCACGCTCGGAATGTTGATCAGGAGAGCCGCTCCGACCGGCATTCCGAGAGGCTTACTCCGCGGAAAAAGACCCAGAACGCCGGGAAAAGCCGAACGATTATGCATAACTGCCCCAAACACAGGCAAACACAGGCAAACACAGGCACTACAAAGAGCATGACAGAGAGAGAGAGAGAGAGAGAGGAGAGAGAGATGAGGAGGAGGAAGAAAAAGAGGACGGAGGAAGTGTGAGAACGGAGACTCAGGAATAAAGGTGTTTAGCTCTTCAGTCCTGGCATCAGAGGCCATCGACCGATTTCATTTCTCTGATGCAGTTTTTTGGGGCACTTGAAGGCCCCTATTTTCAAACCCCACTTTTAATAATGAGAAACAAATCTGTGGTAAAATCTCAGATTCGTTTCAACCGCGAAACCTTTGAGGTGTCACGCACAGCTATAATGTGACTTCATTACAGAAGAGCCGGGATGAAAAGCTAAAGGCAGTAATAAATGCCCCCCCCCCCACAGATCCATCCCCCCCCTCCCTCCGTAAAGCACCTACACCACACATCACATTTATTCAGCGTTTACGCACCGCGGCACTGCCAAGATCCAGAACGGCATCAATCAGCAATTAATATGCAAACGCTACTCTAATCCCCAGAAATGATCGGGTATCAGCCATGCTGCCGCATCACTGAGAGAGACAGAGGGGTGAGGAGAGAGGAGAGAGGACAAGAGAGACAGAGGGGTGAGGAGAGAGGAGAGAGGACAAGAGAGACAGAGGGGTGAGGAGAGAGGAGAGAAGAGAGAGGACGAGAGAGACAGAGGGGTGAGGAGAGAGGACGAGAGAGACAGAGAGAGAGACAGAGGGGTGAGGAGAGAGGATGAGAGGAAGAGAGAGACAGAGGGAGGAAAGAGGGAAAGAAGGATGAAAGAAGATGGGGCAGACTTCAGAGAAAGAAAGATAGAAAGAAATGGAGAGAGAAAGAGAGGAATAAACAGAGAGAGAAACAGAGGAAGAAAAAGAGAGATTGAGATTTAAAAACCCCTTTTATTGGGACATTTTCCAAACACAGAAAATTACTATACTTCAAAATAACAACAATAGACAAGGAACATAAAGAGAAAGACTATCAAAAAACTAACCACAGGCAGAAAAGAAAGAAAAAGAGAGAGAGAAAGAAACAAACAGAGAAAGAGAGGGAGGAGAGAGGGAAAGAAGGATGAATGCAGATGAAGCAGACCTCTGAAAGGAGAAGGGAGCTCTTGTGTTTCTGAGAGACGCGAGAACGGACAATGCAGGGGTACAGACAGAGACTTGGGCCTCAAGCACCCCAAAAGAGCCCAAATTCAGACACACAATACACAGCAGTTTATAAGTAGTGAACCAAAGAGCAATGAACACAGATGGTAAACCAGGACTAAACTTTATATTTTAAGAGTGCAAATAATTCCAAAATTATTACTGTCATATGTTCAGATTTTCTTGAGGTCTAAACACTGATATTTATTGTTATTTTGCGTTTTTTTCGCAACCACAGCGGAATACGTGCACCTGAAATGCAAATTTCATCGGCTTTTTACTTTCCCGTTTCTATCCAGCGAAAAAATTCTTCCATGAATTTGGTGCAAAGAGAAATAAGTTGTCGAAATAGGCAGCAACATATTTATTTCTGACAGCATAAACAGCATCTTTTAAAAATTAAAAATAGAAAAATTGACCCCAATTCCTTTATCCACACAGTTCTTACATTCCAGGCATTTAGCAACTTTTTTTTTTTTTTTTAAACCTAACTTCTGTTACCTGAAGTAAGTCACCTCAACCTTACTATTTCCAACTGGAAAAAAAAAATTTCGTTCTTCATATGCATACCAGAAAGGTCTCCATACCATGTGATAAAAAAAGAAAAATATGAAACGGAGCTTGAAAGCCTTCCACACCGCAAAGTGTCAGAGAACATGATTGATAGCTTTATTTGTTGGGTCTCATACAAAGCGAGCTGGAGGCAGAGGCAGGCTCACATTTAGCTCGTAATGAAGAAGGAAAGTGCTTCCTTCTGACGCCGCTTCACGGGGTCGATGGAAATGTGCTTTTCTCTGACGAACTCCGCGACAGAAAGGTGACATTGGGGAGCAGCAACGATGCTCTTCAGAGGCCAGAGGAAGCTTGTCAGCTTAAAACTTTTTATTCTTTTTTTTTTTAAACTCAGTTTTAGAACTAATAATTGCCCCGAAATCCCCTTTTGATCAATTTCAGGTTGATTGACAAGAGTTTCAATTTAAATTTCAGTGTAAAAGAGGATCAGCGGTCCGTGGTGGATTCCCTGTTCAGCGTGATTGCAGCTGATCTTCAGCATTAACATTGTGTACTTGACATAAAATAAAATTTTGGGATAAGAATTTTAAAAAAAGATCAAATAGCTGTGATTATATCAAAGCTATTAAGGATGTTCATGACAGGATACCTACTGAATTCTTAAAAAGAAAAAAAGGCCAGAAAGGTCACTTCTCCACATCAGAAACCAGTAATTAAACAGGACAGGGCTGCTCATGGGTGAACATTATTTACACCAGCTCATTTGCTAATTGTTTGCAACTACACACACAAATAGACACACACATATATATATATATACACAAACACACACACACACACACACAGCCACACACACACACAGCCACAAGTGCACACACACACACACACGCACACATATATATACACACACAAACAGCCACAAACACAAACACACACACACAAACACACACACACACACACACACACATATATATATATACACAAACACACACACACACACACACATATACACACACACAGCCACAAGCACACACACACACACACACACGTGATATGCGTTTGTGTTTATAGGCATGCTTTTGACTCCCTTATTTTTTTGGCGCAGTGCACATTGACACTGTCACGCATTTTTAAAGCCAGAGACACACAAGCGCATCAAAAGCCGCTGATTTTACAATCAAGAGGCGATGATGATTAAGACAAATCCAGGCTCTTATCTTTCCGTTTACAAAATCCGCCCCGTTCCTGAACTCAGTCTGGCGTGACGGAGGGACTCCAGGGCCACGAAACCCGCGCAGCTCTCAGGATGAAGCACCCAATAATGTGAACACTTAATGAGCCACAATTAACACCTGATCTTACCAACAAACAAAAGGAGAAAGAAGAAAGAAAGAAGCATTAGAAAATAAAACACAAACCGCAATCAGACGCAAACTTCAGTCCGCCCTGAAGCCTTCCGCAGGTTCACTCTGAAAGCGCTTTTTGGCTAAAAGTTTTCTGCCAAACAACGAAGCCCTAATTGCCATTCAGACATTCCGCAGCGTTGGCAACTTGGCGACTTCGCCGCTACCAGATTCAGAGACTCTGAGGCGCCCAGGTAACACGCATCGGAGCTCGCCCATAATTCTAAATTTTCTCTCCCGCTTGTCGCGCGCAGGGAGGCTGAGATAAATCACTCTTTGGATAAACACCCAGCCGACCCGCCAGCGAAAGAGAGAGGGGGAAAAAGCATGTTCGGAGGGCGAACGTGGCAGGTTCCCGCTCCCTGATGAACGAGCCGACACCGCTGCCCTGACACGGAGCTTCGAACACGCCTCAATCTGCATCCCATCCGCTGCTGCCCTCGAGACTCACCCGCAAACAGCACTTCTGCCGCACGTCTCCATTTTGGCTCTGACTCACTTGCGCACCCTGGATACAGGGTTTCTTGCCGCGGGTCTCCATTTTGGCTCTGACTCACTTGCACACACCGGATACAGGGTTTCTTGCTGCAGGTCTCCATTTTGGCTCTGACTCACTTGCACACACCGGATACAGGGTTTCTTGCTGCAGGTCTCCATTTTGGCTCTGACTCACTTGCACACACCGGATACAGGGTTTCTTGCTGCAGGTCTCCATTTTGGCTCTGACTCACTTGCGCACCCTGGATACAGGGTTTCTTGCTGCGGGTCTCCATTTTGGCTCTGACTCACTTGCACACACCGGATACAGGGTTTCTTGCTGCAGGTCTCCATTTTGGCTCTGACTCACTTGCGCACCCTGGATACAAGTTTCTTGCTA
>CM077294.1:2812106-2842106 GCA_039654925.1 Anguilla pacifica
CTCACGCGGGAAAAAAAACGCATCATGTCAGCAAACAGCCGGCGGGTTAGCGGGTTAGCGGGTCTGGGGGGGGGGGGCCTGTAGGCTACAGTCCCGTCGCCACGGCGATCTCATCCTATATAGTTTAAAAGATTAGATCAGGACGGGACCTCTTTTCCCCCCGAAACTGTAACGGCAGTGACGTTGTGGGCCCCACCCGTGTAGTTTTGGGTCCGTGTTGCTTTGCTGGGGTGGCGCCAACGTTTAAATTTGTACGGCTTGTTCTGTTACTACGCTACTGTTAGCATCAGTAACCGCTCACAAAATCACCGGTTTGATGGTGATTTTACTGACATGTTACACAAGATCTGTTGTCAACGTTGATCCAGCTGATTTGAGAGAACATGAAGGGATGTATTTTACAGAAAAAAAAGATGTGACAGAAAGCTCCTGCATCAAACAGGTGAAAACTACTGGCGAAGCTACAGAGACAACCCTGCCCTGAGAATTCTCACACAGAACATAAATACAGATTTTTGCTCAAATTGCACACACACTTCAAATTGCACACACACTCACATCCATACACTCACACAAACACACTCTCTTACACACACACACACACCCACACACACACACACTCTCTCTCACACACACACTCACTTGTCATATTCACTCACATCCATACACTCACACACACACGCTCTTACGCACACACACACACACACACAAACACACTTTCTTACGCACACACACACACGCACAAACACACAAACTCACACAAACACACTCTCTTACACACACACACACACAAACACACACTCTCTCTCGCATGCGCGCGCACACACACACACACACACACACTCTCTCACACACACTCTCGCATGCACACACACACACACACTCTCTCTCTCACACACACACTCTCGCATGCACACACACACACACACTCTCTCTCACACACACACACACACACACACTCAAGCACAACATCACAGGAACCGCGACTGAGACCTGCACAGCCCAAGAACCCCAGACTCACAGTAAACCGGTTCCAGCTGACTGACTGCACCAGGTTCAACCCAAAGGTCACCTGACACAGGTGAGACACAGGTGAGGGCGCGGCCGCGGGACACAAGATGGCGGTCTGTCTGACAGACCAGGAAGTGCCGTCCCCGGGAACTCCAACTGAAATGCGCTACAACATCATCAGCGCTGAGGAGTAAACACACGTGAGTAATCTTTTCCAAATAAATACTAAAAAAACATAAATAAATTATGAACACTCTTGGCAGATGTTTATATAAACATTACTTGAAATGCATTATGCATTAAAATGCTTCCCTTTTTTTTTTTTGACGGTGCAGATTTTTATTTTTATGTTTTTTTCCATTAGACTTCCAGATGCTCCTTTCGAGCTGGGGAGATAGTCAGGCTTTGATCAGCCAATCAGAACGATTGGCACTTTCATCAGCAGAGAGGGGGGTTTAACGCCCTTTTTTTTTTTACCGCTCAGCCGAAGCCTCACCGTTCGCCGTTTTTAATTTGACTGGTGATTCCTTCCGCGGCGGTTCACTGGATCCGCCGCGTCAGTCTCCGTAATTCGTCACGCGCAGAAATCCCGAAAGCCGCAGAGCCGCCGAGGAGCCGATAATTAAGAGGAAAATAAAAAAGGTAAAACAAGATAAAGAGGAGAAAGAAAACGCGTCCCCCTGCGCTGTCCCCCTGCGCAGTCCCCCTGCGCAGTCCCCCTGCGCAGACCTGCCGGCGGGGCCTCTCTCTCTCCCACGGAGCGAGCATCGCGTCGCCGATGTTCCCGCCTTGTGTACGCCACACCTTCCCGATTACACTATTCTACTGCTCAGCGTCCGAGCAGGGCCACAGCCGGGGGGGGGGGGCCCGGGGGGGGGGCGCTTTGCCCTGGCCCGAGAAGAGCCTAGGATACGAGGGTAACTATTTTTCACCTTTTACAAAATAAAATTTTACAAAATATTTTGTCCCGGGCCTTACAATTCATCATAGCTTGAGCCGAGCATCTGAGGCCAAATTTTCTAAGTTCCATGAACATCTCGAGTAAACATTTAGAACGACATGAAAGAATAATAATAAATGACCTCAAAATGTGCAGAACATTTATTCATCTGTACAAAGAATTAGGCGGAGATGACAAAAACTGCTTTCGGTAGATATTCATGCCCCTGGTTTTATTAACACACACACACACACACACACACACACACACACACACACACACACACACACAAAAACCTTTCAGGAACAGCATTTGCCAGGGAGAAACAAAATAAGAGGAAAATCTATACTTTTTATCTCTCTTTTTTTACTCTTGTAAATGAAGGCAATTGTCCTTTTTTTCTTTTTTTTCCTGTAGCACCGTGAGTAGTGAGCGTTTGTGTTGACTCGAGAGGTTATGACTGCAGGCAAAGCCGCCCGCTGGAGACTTACCGCACACGCGGGCGAGACCCGGGCCCCTCCGCAGCCCGTCGCCGCGGTTACCCCGGCGGGGAGGACCTCTTTATTTGCCGTGGCTACCGCGCGATTCGCATCGATCAAAACCCCACCGTACCCACAGTTTAAAACAAAAAGTGCAGAGAGGGACGGACAGTCAGGGGCGTCGTAGTGGGGGGGGTGGGGGGGGGGGGGGGGGGAGTGGGACTGACTACCCAGGGCCCGAATGGGGGAGGGCCCTCGAAAAGCCTGGGATGATGCGTGAGAGACATGGATCAAGAGAGGAAGGGGGCCCGCAGAGACTGTGTGTGTATTGGGCCCAGAATTTTGTGCTACACCCCTGCTGACAGTTAGCGCTGGCCTATTCTCTGCTGAGGAAGGAACCAATCAGAAGAGATTTCATGGGCTGTAGCCAACAACAAAAAAATAGAAAGAAAAGAGAAAGCTAATTATTTAGCCGGGGAGACGCTGAGAAAGGGAGGCAGCGTTTGTCAGGTCCGTGGGGAGGACCAGTGGAGTAACCCATCGGTAGAAACGGTTCTGCGTTGAGTGACACAAAGAGACACTGATCAGCCATTCAGCAAGGTCAGAACCGGGGGGTTCTCTGATCTCGTACACCACGCCCCCCCCCCCCCCCAAACTGTCATTACGGCGAAACAATCACGTTTCACTTCATATCTGCAGTACAACCGCACTCAGTACCTCCCTACTGCAGCTACACACTTCATATCTGCAGTATAACCGCACTCCAGTACCATCCCTACTGCAGCTACACACTTCATATCTGCAGTATAACTGCACTCCAGTACCATCCCTACTGCAGCTACACACTTCATATCTGCAGTATAACCACACTCCAGTACCATCCCTACTGCAGCTACACACTTCATACCTGCAGTATAACCGCACTCCAGTACGATCCCTACTGCAGCTACACACTTCATATCTGCAGTACTAACCGCACTCCAGTACGATCCCTACTGCAGCTACACATTCATATCTGCAGTATAACTGCACTCCAGTACCATCCCTACTGCAGCTACACACTTCATACCTGCAGTATAACCGCACTCCAGTACGATCCCTACTGCAGCTACACACTTCATACCTGCAGTATAACTGCACTCCAGTACGATCCCTACTGCAGCTACACACTTCATATCTGCAGTATAACCGCACTCCAGTACCATCCCTACTGCAGCTACACACTTCATATCTGCAGTATAACCGCACTCCAGTACGATCCCTACTGCAGCTACACACTTCATATCTGCAGTATAACTGCACTCCAGTACCTATCCCTACTGCAGCTACCACTTCATACCTGCAGTATAACCGACACTCCAGTACCATCCCTACTGCAGCTACACACTTCATACCTGCAGTATAACCGCACTCCAGTACGATCCCTACTGCAGCTACACACCTTCATATCTGCAGTATAACCGCACTCCAGTACGATCCCTACTGCAGCTACACACTTCATATCTGCAGTATAACTGCACTCCAGTACCATCCCTACTGCAGCTACACACTTCATATCTGCAGTATAACCGCACTCCAGTACCATCCCTACTGCAGCTACACACTTCATATCTGCAGTATAACCGCACACCAGTACCATCCCTACTGCAGCTACACACTTCATACCTGCAGTATAACCGCACTCCAGTACCATCCCTACTGCAGCTACACACACATTCTGAAGGCTGTATTCCTTTTGTTTAAACGGTTAGCGAGGGAGTCCGCGGGTTTAATGTATTATTTATGATGATCCGGAAGACCCGGGAAGCGATGCATTAACACCAGTAATCACCCTCGCCCAGGCCCAGTGCCCAGCCACCGCGCCGGGGAGGGACAGCCAAAATACTTTCTGTTATCAGGTTATTCGGTGGAGTACCGCATTCGCGCGAGAGAGAGAGAGAGAGAGAGAGAGAGAGAGAGAGAGAGAGAGAGAGAGAGAGAGAGAGAGAGAGAGAGAGAGAGAGAGAGAGAGAGAGAGGGAGAGAGCTGTCATTCTGAGCGCGCAGCTTTCTAATCTCAAAAAAATGTGAATCGGGGACCTTCCCACCTACAGAACCTTCCCTTAACTTGATTATTGCCCAGGATGGTTAAATAAATAAATAAATAAATAAATAATAAACCAGGGTGAGGAATGGATTAACGGTTCAGATAAGGAAGATTTGTCTGGCCGCCTTTGTTGCGAAGCGGAGGGGATCTCTGCAGACGCCGTGAAGCGGGGAACAGTGGCAGGGCGGGACCGGATCGGATTTGCAATGAAACGTCCTTTTATGTGCCCGCCACTCCAGCTCGCGCCCCCCCGCACACAAAGAGCCAAGACTGACAACGAAACAAAAAAACGGCCCATTAAGTCATTTCCTCAGCTTCCCCCCCCCCACACTGAAACGTGTGCGTTTCCCGCTGCCTTTTAAGACTTAAAGACCCTGACTAACGCTTTTGTTGTGAAGAACAGAAAAGAGAAAGAGAAAACCCTTGTTTTAGCTGAAAGTGCAAAGAAGACGAACACGTCTGTGTTCACCTTTCCTGTTCTCCCCACCTTTCTTTCTCCAGCTTTTCAGCTGTTTTCTGCGCAATCTAATTATGAAGG
Source organism: Anguilla pacifica (assembly GCA_039654925.1). Lineage (NCBI taxonomy): Eukaryota > Metazoa > Chordata > Actinopteri > Anguilliformes > Anguillidae > Anguilla > Anguilla pacifica. The sequence goes on from CM077294.1 coordinate 2,817,160, forward strand.
GACAGGAGAATGGGAGAGGTGTCTCACATCAGATTTGTTTGACTTAGTGCGCCTGTGATGCAAACTGGCATCCTTTGGACGGGGCCTTTTTTAAATTGGACTTTTTTTTTTGGTTTTTTTGTAAGTGACCTTTTTTTGTGTAATGTGAGACGAGCAGCCCTGATTTCCAGGAAGGAAGTTATGAAGCCGGCGTCGGTGCTGCGCCTTGTGGATTCTGCCGCTTCCCTCAGAACTCCAGCGAATGAGTCACAGCTGTTACCACTCCAGCACCTCATGATATTAAACACTGTGTGTGTGTGTGTGTTGTGTGTGTGTGTGTGTGTGCTTCAGAGCAGCAGTGGTATTTTTGAAGTGGCTGGCTGCAGATCACATCACTCTACTGACCTGATTGCACCCAGAGCTGAGAGTGCCCCCCCCGCCCCCCCGCCCCCCACCCCACAGACAGAAAGGGGGGCGGCACACACCTTGTTCCCGTTTGAGGTGCACCGGAAAGCTCGCTAATTCCGCCAACAGGCCTTCGAGGGAACGGCCCGGGGCAGCGGGGGGCGCGGAGCCGCTGGAACAGAGAGAGCGTTCCCGCAGAAAACACAGCCGGGGGGTGGGCGGGGGGGGGGCAGGAGCAGGAGCTTCTGCAGTGTTTTAATGACGCCTCCAGGTTCTGCCAAAGGAGAGACGCCCATCCAAACTCACCGGCCTGGAGCAAGTCACAGTCGAGCCCCCATAAGCAAAGCGTTTTGACCCGAGAGCTCACCACCATCGCCCCCCTCCCCCCCCCCAGCAAAGCATTCTGTGCAGGTGCCCCTGGGGCTCCCATTACAGTGAGATTACACCATTAATGCCCTGCTCCTCATCATCATCTGCGCTGTTAACATGAAGCACAGCGCCCTTCACCAGCGCGAGGGCAGGAGGGCGCGAGGGCAGGAGGGCAGGAGGGCGCGAGGGCAGGAGGGCAGGAGGGCGCGAGGGCAGGAGGGCAGGAGGGCAGGAGGGTGCGAGGGCAGGAGGGCAAGAGGGCGCGAGGGCAGGAGGGCAGGAGGGCAGGAGGGCAGGAGGACAGGAGGACAGGAGGGCAGGAGGGCAGGCGGGCAGGCAGGCAGGAGGGTGCGAGGGCAGGAGGGCAGGAGGGCAGGAGGGTGAGCTGGCTCTGCAGGACAGGAAGACCGGCCAGGTCAGAGCAACAGAGACGCTGACACGTCTACCAGCAAGAGGCCAGCAGGTGGCGCTGCAGTACAGCGGCTTTTGTTCATTCATTCAAGTTGTTATACTAGGAAGGTTGATTGTAAAAGTACTTCCACTTACAAACTGAGTGCCTGGGTTTAAAAAAACAAAAACAGGTAGTGAACGCCACACAGTCATTCGTGCATTTGAGGTGTTGGGGGGGGGGGGTTAGGTGCTTGACTGAGACAACCAGTTTGGGAAATGTGGCTTTTCCAAAAGCGGCACAAGGCCTTTAAATCCAGAGCCAGGGCCTCAGTTCGACATCTTCTACCAACTTCCCTCAACGATGCCCCCACTACATCACTGGAGTGGATTTATTTGGCTCAGTTCTTTCAATTTGCCCATCAACACCACTTCCTGGACCGACCCAGTGTTCCCCGACGTTTTCCGTTTCTCCTAAATCTAAAGTGAGCAGATGGATTCTAAGGCCACTCCCACAAAGCACCTGATTGGAGGAGAGCAGGGATTCCAGAGGCTGCTGGTAGCAGAGGAGAAGGATGCTAGCGTGCTAACGTCCTTTATTGTGACAGATTGAAATTCAGTCACGAGCAGCACCATTCCTTACCCCCCTCCCCCGGCTGGACTTCAGACGTCCATTTAAAAGGTCAGGCTCCACCCCTTGTCATAGTCGTCATTAGCACGCTGTCCAATGATGGATCAAGTAGCTACAAGCAGCTACAGACGCCAAGGAAAAGTCAATGAGTAACCCGGCAACTGCAGGTATCTCAATCACACACACTGGCTACAGCAGAGTATCTCAGTCAGAAGGATGAAACTGATTGGCTGCAGTAGAGTCTCTCAGTCAGAGGAATAAAACTGATTGGCCGCAGTACAGTATCTCAGTCAGAGGAATAAAACTGATTGGCTGCAGCAGAGTCTCTCAGTCAGAAGAATAAACCTGATTGGCTGCAGCAGAGTATCTCAGTCAGAGGAATAAACCTGATTGGCTGCAGTAGAGTCTCTCAGTCAGAGGAATAAACCTGATTGGCTGCAGCAGAGTCTCTCAGTCAGAGGAATAAGCCTGATTGGCTGCTGCAGAGTCTCTCAGTCAGAGGGTTAAGCCCCTGTAGCTGCTGTCTGTCTCAGCCAGTGGGATGAGAGCATGCCCGGGTCAGTGCCTGGTCAGGCTGGCACAAATCTCTCTCCCTTTCTGACACGGGTAGAGGGGATTTGGCACGGGACACAGAGCGCCCGGCGAGCTCAGAGTCCCGGGGCATCCTTCATCCTGCCAAAGCTCAGCCTTCCTCTTCGTCAGCAGATCCTCACGAATGTTAAAACGCTCGCGAGAGGCGCCCAACGGGCACGGGCCGCACCCGCCACCCGCAGATATACGACCCCGTCCCGCGCAGAGATACGACCCCCCCCCGTCCCGCGCAGAGATACGACCCCCCCCCCGGCCCGCGCAGAGATACGCCCCCCCCTCCCCCCCCCCGCCCGCGCAGAGATACGACCCCCCCCCCGTCCCGCGCAGAGATACGACCCCCCCCCCCCCCCACCCCGCGCAGAGATACGACCCCCCCCCCAGGCACAGACCGGAGGCTGTCAGCTCCACGGCTTTATTAGGTGAGCGCGGGCCGGTCAGTGTTCGAGAGCTCCAGCGAGCGAGCGAGCGCACACGCATAACGACCTGACCAGCGGACGCTCAAGGTCGTCGTAAGTTTCGAGTTTCCCCCTCTTTCTGGGCCTGACAGGTAGAGAGGGGGGGTGGGGGGCGGAGCGGGACGGATCCGGGAGTCTCGCGCTGTCCATCACACTCGAGCGCCGGAGATGGGCTCGGATCCAACAGGCCGAGCCTGCAGCCTCCTCCCGCGCTGAAGGTCCTTCAGAGGTCAAATAAATAAAGGTGTGCTGGGGGAGGGGGGCGTCCCGCATAGCCCATCCTGCGGAGTACCCAACCACAGCCGTCCCCGCTGAGCCAATGGGAGTCACAGAGCGGCTTTCCAGAGGACCCGCTGTGATTGGCTGGCAGCCCGGGGGGTAGGCCTCTCGTTCGTCCTGTCGCACTGTGACAGACAGTACCCCCACCCCCCCCAGTGCAGAACACAGTGCCGCTCCACCAATTTTCTCGATGGGAGGGGGTGGGGCTGAGGCTTGTAGGTGTCTCCACCAATCGGATCGCAGGACGGGTCCTCGGGGGTGTGCCTGGTTTACTGCCTGCTGAAAAGCGTGTGACGGACAGAGGACTTAACGAGCTCTACCCCAGCACCGCCAAACGCGCCTGGCTAACATGAGGCTGAGGCTATCCCCTGGGCTCTGCACAGGTATGGAGAAGGTGTGTGAGTGAGTGGGGGGGGGGTTATGGGGGGGGGGGGGCCAGCGCTGGTCTCAGTCTGTTTTTTTTTAGCCAGTAAATAAAACAAAGGTACATTACGATCCGTCGGAGCACAGAAGGCCTGACCAGCAGCTCGATATCAAAAGGTGGAAATCCATTTCTCCATCCGCCCAAATAAGTTCGCACACCAGTGAACACGTGAGCCGAAAAGGAAGGGGGGGGGGGGTGGAGAGAGATAAAGAGAGACAGAGGGGATGAGAAATGTGGAGGAGGAGGGAAGGAGGGGGTCAGACAAAGGGAAAAGGGGAAAAAGAAAAAAGGAACTGAAGGGGAAAAAAAAGCAAAGGAAAAGAAGAATTGGAGGCAGGCACACAGGAGTTTAGAGGGTTCCCACAGAGTGCAGACCGACCCCCCCAGCTCAGCTTCCCAGGGGCGGGGGGGGGGGGGGGGGGCTCAAAGGCGCTTTAAACCCACAGGAAGCCCCGCCGCCTGGCTCTGTGTTTGTTCAGGACCGCGACGTCGCCACGCTGGTGCAGTAAGGAAGAGCTGAGGGCCAGGCGCTAAGACTCAGAGCTGCGGGTTTGAGTCCCGTTACAGCGCTGGGTGAGCTCACCCCGCCACGCCAAGTCACACAGCGCAAAAGCCTGCCGGTGCCCTCTTCCCCCTGTTCCGAGCGCTTTTTAAAAAAAAAAAACTTTAAAAGCCATCGCGGCATTCGAGTCCCCATATCGGGAATTCAAGGTGACGCTTCCCCCGGTTCGGGAAGCGGCCGCGGATTCTCCAAGCCGCTCGGCACAGGAAAAAAAAAACCATCTCACACTACGGTCCCGGCACCCTCTCCCCTCACCCTGCTGCCGAGCGGGCGCTTCTGTCCGCCAGCAGGCTCACAAACTCAGCTCCCAAATTCACTCCGTACCACAGCCACAGAAAGTTTTTTAAAAAATATTCCACAGCGCGCAGGAACTGGTGTCGTGGGCTATGCATGGCAAATTGTGGTCACTCACTCACTCACGGAGGACCTTTGAGGGACGTTTAGCGGGACGCATGCACAGGTGGTGCTGCGTTTAGTAGGACGCATGCGCAGGCGGTGCTTTGTTTAGTGGGACGCATGCGCAAGCGGTGCTTTGTTTAGTGGGACGCATGCGCAGGTGGTGCTGCGTTTAGTAGGACGCATGCGCAGGTGGTGCTTCGTGTAGTGGGACGCATGCGCAGGCGGTGCTTTGTTTAGTGGGACGCATGCGCAGGCGGTGCCAGCTGAAACGTGTCTGCGGAAGTGAGTTGCGTGCTTGTTTATTTTGAAGTTCCCAGAAATATAACTGAAGTTCAACTGCAGCTCAACAGGCTCTGACCTATCAGAACAAGGCCAACACCATTAAGCCTGTATATGATTGCAGCCTGCGTAGGTTATAATGAGTTACAGTATGTGTACCTGGGTTATGTTATAATTTACTGATCTCTAATTGAGAGATCCTTTACAATGGGGGGGGGGGGGGGGACACAGGCACTTTTACACGATGGTGCTCACAATGTGTGCTGAACAGAAACAGCTAGGAGGAGCTCCTTAGCTAAAGACCAGCTTCTCCAGCTCAGAGCGCTAATCGCACTCTTATGGAGCCCAACGAAGGGCAGCCACCTCGTCCAGGAGCCTCAACCTTCCGGCCTGCGCTGCACACTCAGCCTTTTCTGTGCACGTACACTAACCACAGCAAACACATACTGGCGTATATATAAACGTATTCATTCCACACTTCTCAGTCTAACTTCTCAAACTGGCCTCCCACGCGCTAGCTAGCGCACGCTACGCTTTTGGCTTGGGTCAAAGGTCGCGGGAGAGAATAATTTGTTTATATAAGATCGGGAACGATGGCGGCTCTCGTCTCGGCCAATCACACGCGCTCTCACATTCTCATTTACATTTTACGTAATTATCAGACGCGCTCACCCAGAGCGACCTGCACATCGCGCGTTCTTTTAACACCGAATCCATTTACGCGGCCGGATATATTCACTGAACGTGGAAGGTGAGTAAAAAAAAAAGGTTCAGGTGAAGTACGTTGCTCAAGTGTACAGCAGCAGGTACTGTACACCACGTGGCCAAAAGTATGTGGACACCTGACATCCAACATCTCATCCCAAATTTATGGGCATTAATATGGAGTCGGTCCACCCTTTGCTGCTATAACAACCTCCACTCTTCTGGGAAGGCTTTATACTAGATGTTGGAGCACTGCTGCAGGGGTTTCCTTCCATTCAGCCAGAAGAGCATTAGTGAGGTGCAAGAGAGAAATACAGAATGTAGCATTACTAGGAAGAAAATGAGCAAGGGGAGAGTTGAGTAAATTCTGGATTTAAATTTCCACCACACACTGAAGGTCAAAAGGTCACCCGTTTTGTCCCCCATCACAACACAGATTAAAAGGATCAAAAGAATTTTAAATAAATTCAATAATTAACATTGAGGAACGATGAGCAGAAAAGCAGGTTACAAATGAATAACAGAATTATGCTTTTGCCAAACATGCCCTGAGACTCCCCTGGAACCTCACAGCTGAGGTAATGTAAAACACCGTTATCTTTCAAATACAAACAAAAATAATATCACCGTCTTCATGGCGACTGCCCAGACAAACATTTCTGAAAAACACCTGCCCCAGTCACTCTGTTCTAATTACGCAGAGTCGCAAACATCCCTGCAGGGGCACTCAAATTAAAACAAACATTTAATTTGACAATAATAAAAAAAAGTCAACAATTCGGTAAGGCAGTTAAAACAGGCAGTTTTCGGGGGGGGGAGCAAACTGAAGTAGGAAAATGTAATAAACAATCAGATTTTTGATATTGCCTGCTGAAGAGGAAACTGCTTGATTTGGTTTCCACAAGAAGTGAAAAACGCATTAAAATGAATACTTGAAAAATCAAGGCACCTGCTTCTTTGGGGCGTGAATAATTAAATCGAGCCAATCAGCATCGTTCGGCTTAATCCTTACAAGTAGCGGTAATCCCTGTCGGCCTACGGCGGTTTCGGGGAGTCCTGCCGGGCGTTCGGGTACCTGCACCGGCTAACGCGCCACAGGAGGACAGCAGGGGGCTCATCGATCGCCCGATCAATCAAACAATCAATCAAAATTCACTTATTTTCACAGCCACGCCGTCCCAAAGCCCTTGACTTGATACACTTTCCCAAGGTAATCAAAACAGCAGAGCTGCCCCAGAGGCCGTGTGTGTGCGTGTGAGAGAGAGAGACAGCATGTACTTGTGTGCGAGTGTTTGTAAGTGAATGTATGTTCGAGAGGACATGAAAATGTGTGTGTCCCCATGTCTGTCTGTTTCTGCGCAAATGTGAGCATACTAAGTGAATGTGTCGCCATCTGTGTGTGCATGAGTGTGCGTGTGTGTGTGTGAATATGTCTGTATGTGCGTCTGTGTGTGTGTGTGTGTGTGTGTACATGTAAATGTGTCCCTGTGTGTATGAGTCTGTGAGCGCGTGTGTGTGCGTGTGTGCGTGTGTCTCTGTGTGTATGAGTGTGTGTGTGTGTGTCTCTGTGTGTATGAGTGTGTGTGTGTGTGTGTGTGTGCATGTGTCTCTGTGTGTATGAGTGTGAGCGCGTGAGCGTGTGCGTCTCTGTGTGTATGAGTGTGTGAGCGCGTGAGCGTGTGCGTGTGTGTCTCTGTGTGTATGAGTGTGTGAGTGCATGTGTGCGTGTGTCTCTGTGTGTATGAGTGTGTGAGCGCGTGAGCGTGTGTGTATGAGTGTGTGAGCGCGTGAGCGTGTGTGTATGAGTGTGTGAGCGCGTGAGCGTGTGTGTATGAGTGTGTGAGTGTGTGAGCGTGGGGTAGGGCAGCCCAAGGACATCCCGCTCAATAGGGGTCATTTCCACGATCTCTGAGAGGGAAAGGTGCCAGGACTTCAGAGCAGCGCAGAGCAGCCCAGAGCAGCCCAGAGCACAGGAGCATCAGCTCGAGCTGATCATGCCGGGGAAGAAAACCTCGATCTGCGCCAGACGAGATCAGAAGCGGGAATCAGGAGATTCTGCATCCGTCTCCAGGGTAACGCAGTGTGCAAGCTGAGCAATAAAAAATAAATAAAGAACAACGTGGGGAAACTCCGGACAGCGAATAACCAAATTAAAAGTATATTTATAGATTTTCTTATTCCGCAGCGGTGAAAGTTTGAAACTTTCAATCTCATGGTTCATAACTTTGAGTCTATTCAGTGCGTCGTGCACAGAGAGACTGCAAATCTCCATCTTTTTTATTTATGTTTCCCCGGTGGCAACAGAAAGTCTTTGTTCTCAGCCTTCTCCTCGGACACTAAAGAGTAAAATAGCATTAATTTCCTTATCTGAAGTGAGCTGCAGATGTAACAGGAAGTGAGGTGTTGATGTACCCAAGTTTCCCAAATAGAGCCTCGCCCTGCAGGAAGTGAGGTGTAGACATACCCCAGTTTCTCAGACTGACTGCAGAAGGGAGGGTTGGTGCCCAGCTGACCTTTCTGCTCATTGAGAGCAGGGAAGATCAGACACTTCCTGCTACCCAGCATGCCTTTCACCAAGTATGGAACACCTGTGTGTGTCTGCGTGTGTGTGCTGTTCAATCTGCAATTAACAATTCAGGAATGCCAGCACCAGTGTGATATTCTTTCCACACAACAGGCCAGATAGGTCAGTCTACACCACTGTTCATGAAACAATAAAACAGCAACATGATTCAGAGTACACAAGTCCCATGTGATCACAGATTACCTGAAACCTATGTTACAAATCTCAAAAAAAAGTCAGTCAAAATCCCGAAGTGTCCTCATTACTATTTGCAGAATGTACCGCAACCCCTACTGAACAGCCAAAACTTGTCACACGGAAGACAAAAAACAGGACAGGACCAATCAGGTCCCCTCTAAACAAGCCCACCTGTCTGTATGACTTCAGTCCAGGAAAACTACAACTGGAGGGAGAAATGAGATGGAGAAAGAAAAAAAAAAAAAAGGAACCGCATCACAGGCAGCCAATCAGAGACCCAGATCACACTTCCATAGCAACCAGGGCTTGGGGGCAGACAAAACAGAGAGCTACACCTCCATTTAAGGATCTGAAATGATGTTTTATCTATAGCCAATAAAAACACACCATTTAAGCATCACTATCAATAAAAGTCGGTGGAAATGACTTTTGGGGGGAGCGATTAAGACTCAGCCCGGTCTGAATGCCATAACGGGCTAAAGGCGCATAACTCTGGGTTCGCCCAAATTACAGCTTTTTAAGGGTTTTCTGCTTGCCGTCCCGGAGAGCCGGTACCACCGGGACACTCCGTCTCTCCACAGCGGGGGATCACGGGGGTTTAGAAACTGTCCCGCGTCGTCTGTGAAAACGATGACGTCATCGCGTCTGGGGGAAAAAAAATTCGATAGAGGCGCAGCGCATTCCAAGAGACTGACAACCTCGGACTTAAATGGGGGGGGGGGGGGGGGGGGGGGAGGTTGAGGGTAAAGCAGCAGTCTAGATGCTGGACGTGACCGGCACCCTGCCAGGAGAAGGGTCGGCAAAAATTTTAACCAAACACTGCCTTTAAACGCAAGTAAAAGTTCAAGGACAAACACAAAGTGAACCCCGGCAGCCATCGCTATCTAAAGCACCAGACCAACCGATCACCCAAACGCCCAGCAGGAGGCAGCAGCCATCGCTATCTAAAGCACCAGACCAACCGATCACCCAAACGCCCAGCAGGAGGGGAGAAAGTAGTCGCATACAATGTCTTAGGAAAGTCGACTAGCCACGGAGGAGTTTGCAGGTTCAAGTCCTGCATGAAGTATAACTGCTGTGCACTTGGGCAGAGTACATAACCTCTGAGTCAGCAAAGCATCCAGCAGACTGAACGAACACAGCGTAACACACACGTCACCTGCGTGCTAGGGAAATGCATTAATACTCTAATTATTATTAGTATTAGAAAGATGATGGGACATCACATTACATCGCATCATATACTGTGAGCACATATCATACGCTCCTCATTAATAGGTATTTTCAATTAATGGTGTTTGGTGGTATAAAAACGTGGCAATTTTTCCACCTTAATGATTGTGTGTCTTTTCTACAGACTGGGCCAGTTTCCCAGCTACCACAGAAAATTTTGGGGGGGGGGGGGGGCTGTGCATCAGAACAACATTTCACCGTGAACAACCCTGCAGCCCCAGCAGCAGCAGAGGGTGGGCTGTAATGTTACGTGTTCCATCACATTATGACATCATCTCAGAGCTGATCTTTTTTAGCTCCGCCTCCTCCTGTTCCAGGCAGTGAGAGAGGCGGGGCTTCCACAAAGATAGCAGAACAAAGCCCAATAAACTAAACTGACTGACTTGTGTCTTCTCAGTTCTAGCATGCAGTGAAAGTCACAGTGTTCCGATATTAAATTCCAGGCATGAGTCTTGCCCATTAATCCCATATTCAAATTGGCTCCATGCAAGATTGAATATCCAAAAACTCTAAAACCATGATTTTCCCCCGAAATTTATGTGCAAAGTTCTGCCAAATAATATCTCACCACCGAGGAATCTGTGCTCCCACAACCAGCCGAGGAAATTAATATTCTCAATGAGGTTTTTATTATTTTATTCAGCTCTTTGGCATCTGTTTATTAATATGGATGAGAAGGCATAAAGTTAAAAGATATTTCTCTACTTTTTTTTTTTTTTTGACAAGCATGTGAATAGCAACCCAAGCCTTCAGCGAGCCACCTCACCCAACCATTACAATAATCAAATACAGCATTCGGGCAGCAGCCCACATTAATTCAGAATTTTAAATGTTTTGGGCGACACTGCAGAAAGGGCATACATATATTTATATAAAATAAAGTGCATTTTAAAACAACTAAAAAAAATGTATAATAAAAGGAAACACGATAATTGGGAGAATAAAAATAAAACTCCAAATGCTGCTTTGACTGCAGGTTCCAGCCCACGCCCAAGATGGGCAGCCTCTCAACTGTGATGTCACTGTGACCTACTGTGACCTCACAGGGGCACAGCACGGCTCCAGCAGCACCTTCCCAGACCCACACTTCCCACACTTCCGTGTGCCTCCACCAAGGGCTCTCACCAAGACTGGAGAGGAGGCTCAGAGCACACAACGTTCCCAGCATCATCCACAGAGCTGTGTTTGCTCACTCTTACATCCCAATACCCACTCTCATTCTTTTTTTCTTTTTTTTTGGTCTTCAGGGGCCTTTTTGAGAACAGCACTGATGATTCTCCACACAAAGTCAGCCGGTGGAGCCTAAATTTATTCCATACCGAGATGCGGTTTGGATCCTCAGATCATTCTGTCCTGAGAGGCAGCTGGACTGCAGGGCTGCAGAGGAGCTTGAGGACAAGAGTTATGGACTACCCACAACCGCACCAAGCGCCCAAAAGCACACAACAGCACCAATCGCCCCAAGAACGAGATTTCATCCCCACCCGTCAATCCGTTAAGTATTTAATACAGGTGTAGTGTTTAATACAGGTATAGTGTTTAATACAACAGTAGTATTTATTACCGATACAGTGCCAGCTGTAGTATTGATGTGTGTACCATACAGCACCAGAGCACCTCTCTCTCTCTCTCTCTCTCCCTCTCCCTCTCTCCCTCTCTCTCTCTCCCTCCCTCCCTCCCTCCCTCGGCCTGCAGGTAGGCTTGTGCTCCAGATCTCCTGCCGCAGCTCACAGAAAGTCGCGAGAAGGTCAGCCCAGCCAGTTAACGGCACGCACAGCCTTAAGACCACAAAGCCATCGAGCGAGCTAATCCACACGATCGAGAGAGAGAGAGAGAGAGAGCGCTGTAGATTGGCTTGTGTCAGCCTCGCACGCCCTGCAGTCTGAGGTTGGGGTTTGCATCCAAACCGACACTAAAGTATTTTTGCCAAAACAAGACACGCCTCCTCGCCCCCCAACACCACAGGGAGGGGTTTATGCTTCCCTTCACAAAGGTCAGAAATGCCAAAGATTCACAGCCTCACAAGCACACCAAGCAGCTTTCAACAGCACTCAGTACGGTGTGCGTGTGTGTGCCTGTGGGTGTGTGTGTGTGTGTGTTGTGCGTGAGCATGTGTGTGAGTGTGCGTGTGCCTGTGTGTGCACGCGTGGTGTGTGTGTGTGTGCGTGCGCCTGTGTGTGCATGCGTGGTGTGTGTGTGTGTGTGTGTGTGTGTGTGTGTGTGTGAGTGCATGCGCCTGTGTGTGCATGAGTGGTGTGTGTGTGTGTGTGTGTGTGTGTGTGTGTGTGTGTGTGAGTGCATGCACCTGTGCGTGCATGCATGGTGTGTGTGTGTATGTGTGTGCGTGAGTGTGTGCGCCTGTGTGCGCCTGCATGGTGTGTGTGTGTGTGTGTGTGTGTGTGTGTGCGTGCGCCTGTGCGTGCATGCGTGGTGTGTGTGTGTGTGTGTGTGAGTGCGTGCGCCTGTGTGTACATGCATGGTGTGTGTGTGTGCATGTGGGTGCATGCATGGTGTGTGTGTGTGTGCATGTGGGTGCATGCATGGTGTGTGTGTGTGTGTGTGTGTGTGTGTGTTTATGTGCATGTGGGTGCATGCATGGTGTGTGTGTGTGTGTGTGCATGTGGGTGCATGCATGGTGTGGGTGTGCGCATGTGGGTGCATGCATGGTGTGTGTGTGTGTGTGTGTGTGTGTGTGTGTGTGCATGTGGGTGCATGCATGGTATGTGTGTGTGTGTGCATGTGGGTGCATGCATGGTATGTGTGTGTGTGTGTGCATGTGGGTGCATGCATGGTGTGTGTGTGTGTGTGTGCATGTGGGTGCATGCATGGTGTGTGTGTGTGCATGTGGGTGCATGCATGGTGTGTGTGTGTGTGTGTGTGTGCATGTGGGTGCATGCATGGTGTGTGTGTGTGCATGTGGGTGCATGCATGGTGTGTGTGTGTGTGTGTGTGCATGTAGGTGCATGCATGGTGTGTGTGTGTGTGTGTGTGCATGTGGGTGCATGCATGGTGTGTGTGTGTGTGTGTGCATGTGGGTGCATGCATGGTATGTGTGTGTGTGTGCATGTGGGTGCATGCATGGTGTGTGTGTGTGTGTGTGTGTGTGTGGTAATGTGTGGATATGCAGCTGTAAGTGTGTGACAGAGTGTGTACACACTGGGGAGAGAGTGCCCACAGGAATGTGTGGGAGAGTGCATACATAACAGAGCTTACAATGTGTGTGCATGTGAATGTGTACACGTGCATGAGAAATGGAGTGTGTGTGTGTGTGTGTGTGTTCCCATGTGAGCATGGGAATGCATGTGTGTGCCCATACACAGAAAAGGGCGTCCCAAACTCCCAGCCACCCTCTACCCCAGGGTGTGACATCACACCAATTAAGCTCCGCCCTCTCTCTTTAAAACGCTACCTTCTCTTCCTTTCCTTTCAGTTAAAAAAAAAAGAAAGGAAGCAATCTGAATTAGTGCAGGGGGAGTTGCTCTGGAGATCCTGTGGTTCTGGCTGAGTGTGACTATTTGACACTATTTGACCTTGAGAGAGTATAAAGGATTAGCAGCCTCCCCACTGTGCGGTCCAGCATCAAAAAAATAAATAAATTACACAATTTTAATCTGAGCAGGACGGTGTGGGGAAATGGAGGTCATGGTACTGGACCGTACGGGACAGCTAGTCTGAAACTCTGAAGGGTTTCTGGAGCTGGAGGGGTGATCGTGAGGTTTCACACAGAGAGCAGAATGACACCAGCTTCCCAGAGTCTCCTACAGGGAGCCTCCATACAGCACTGCACAGCATCTACACACCGGCTGTGTGCGAATTCAGACAAAAGCACGCATGCACGCACGCACACACACGAACATACGCTCACACACACAGACACACATGCACACAGACACACACATGTAAACACACACGCACGCGCACACACACACTAACACACACATGCATGCGCACATGCACATACACGCACACACACACACATGCACATACAGAGCCACACACACACACACACACACACGGACGCACACACACACACATGCACATACAGAGCCACACACACACATGCTTGCACGCACATACCCACACACACACACACACACACACACAGGCAGAACTGGCTGAATCATTCCTCTATAAAAAATCCTTTTTCTCCTCTTGCTAAATGATCTGCTTTGTCATTTGTTGTCTCTTTCAAAGTTTATTTTCCATTTCCAGAGTGTTCTAAAAAAAAAAAAACAAAAAAAAAAAACGCATTAATATCCTTCCGCTAAGTAAAATGTCAAGGCTTTCCCCAGATTTCACGTTTTAATCTGACTTTTTAAAGCCAAGCACGGCCTGGCTTACATTATCAGCAGCTCTGTGTTGAGCTTCCCAGCACCCCCTGCCCCCCCCCCCTTACCCCCAGCACCCCCCCCCCCCCCGCCTCCCCCCCCCAACCCCCCAACCCCCCACCACTTCTATTCTCTCAGATTTTCATCAGACGGGTTTATCTAATCTTCCAGTATAATGTCTGAAATGTATTCCTGCTCACTGTCTCATCATGAATGCACAGGGGGGGGGGGGGGGGGGGACACGCTTATTTATTTATTTACGGCAGGATATAATTAAAAGATTGATGTCCATGGGGGGGCGGGGGCTTTGGGGGAGTGGGGGTAGGGGGGGTTCACATGGACATCCGCCACCATGAGACACCATTACGGTGCCGTGACATCACTGTGACATCGCTGTGACATCACTGTGACCTAACAGGTACACGCTGAACCTCCAGCAGATGTTACCGGACCCGTTTTTTGAAATATCCAGAAAGTTCCAGCCCAGCTCTCATTGCCGGCAAATTTCTACCAAGAATCTGGAGGAGACTTAAAGCATAAAAGCCCATCCCAGCATCCCTCAGCCTGCCGGGCTCGCTCACACGGAAATCCCAACGTCTTCTTTTCGGTTTGCCTTTGGAGCCCTTTTGAAAACGGCTGTGATGACTCATCGGAAGACACCGGAATCTCAAACCCGTGCGCTCGAAATAAAGCGCCATAGAAACGGCGGGCGACGCCCATGGGCCGGCCCATCGCAGTGCGACTGGTCTCCTAAATTTAAACAAATAAGAAGAAGAAGAAGAAGAAGAAGAAGAAGGGGGGGGGGGGGGGGGAGCGGCCTAATGCTGTCTATCTCCAGTGTGTCTGGGACACCAGCGCACCCCAAACACCAGCGCACCACAGACAGCAGGACACCACAGACACCAGCGCACCACAGACAGCAGGACACCACAGACACCAGCTCATCACAGATACCAGGACACCAGCCTACCCCAAACACCAGGACACCAGCGCACCACAGACACCAGGACACCAGTGCACCACAGACACCAGGACACCAGTGCACCACAGACACCAGCGCACCACAGACACCAGAACACCAGCGCACCACAGACACCAGGACACCACAGACACCAGGACACCAGCGCACCACAGACACCAGAACACCAGCGCACCACAGACACCAGGACACCAGGGCACCACAGACACCAGGACACCAGGACACCAGCGCACCACAGACACCAGGACACCAACGCACCACAGACACCAGGACACCCCAGCACGTCCCGGACCCCTCGCGCTGCTCCAGCAGAGAGAGCTGCCCTTCATTTTAGGGGAGCGCGTAAAGCACCCCGCGTCCGCCCGGCCCCCCGTAAGCTCCGCCCCTCGCGGGGGTGAATGTCAGCCCGTACCCGGGTCTCTCCCGCACGCCGCCGGGTTTCCCCACGCGCCCCGCCGTCTCCTTCCGGCAATAAACGGCCCTGCGTGCGTCGCTACGGCGACAGCGGTTACCCTGTCAACACGTCTGCGCGTTCTGAAATCAATTTCAATTCAGTAATTAATTTCAGACTACTTGTAAAACACTGCAGGTCAAACGCAGCGAGACAGAAACGATCTGCAACATCAGGCCCTGCTGGAAAGCAGATTTCTGAAGGAATTTTTTTGTCACTCGTGTTTTTCCTTTCAGGACTGTAGCAGTGCTGAGCTCCAGAGAGAATAGTTTTCTCACTGAAACAAAAAAATGCAGTAGACTCCTTCTGAAACCTTGGAAGGCACAAACCAGGGTTAAGAAAACGGACTGTGAAGTACTGGCTTGAAAGAAGAACAAAAAAACTATCAATATAAATAAAGGGAGCTGCATAGTTCGGGTTCCACACCAATGTGTGAAAACTACAATCTGCTCTCATCCTGTTTCATTAACCCTGACACAAACCAGGAAGCTCAGTACTACACAGCCTGAAAGATCCTTCTCTGCTATACAGAGCCACCACAGCCTGAGTCTTTGAGTCTTCACATTTCTCCGTACGTTGTTCTTAATTTCCTTTGTTTACATAATTCTGTGCATCACTCCCTCGTACATGACTTCCCCCCACCAGGACTGAAATAAGAACATTCCGGCGCAGTAAAGATGGGGGGGTCGGGTTATGTTCGGCTGTAATCCACAAATACACCTTTAAAAAAAAAGAGAAGGCATGGGCGCTCTGTCACGCCTCCATTTTGTCAGGACTGGGATTGATGGCGGCGGAGTGTCCAAAAAAAAAAGGGGGGGGGGGGGGGGGGGGAGTAGTCTGCACCAGGAATATTTGTTTCATGCCCCCCCCCTCCCCCCAGGCATGTCTGCCAGGGACTCACAGAGGCCTTAACGCCACACTGCCCCCCCCCCCCAACCAACCCACCTGACAACCTTCCCCAGGTAACAAAATAAAAGTCATTAATTAAAAGAGGAAGAAATGCCTTTCAGAACTTGTGCATTAGGAAGCCTGGGGGGGGGGATGGAGGGGGGAGATGGAGGGGGGGGTTTGGGGGGGGCTGCGCGGGGAGTTCTCTTCTCTCTCTCTTGTCCTCTGGCGATACAGTCGCCTGTCGGTTAATGCGCTCGAAACCCAGCGCAGCTTTGCGGGGATCAATTGTATTAAAAATGCAGCTCCTTCTCCTGGCAGATTATGAATTTTCCTCTGAGAAACTTTTGCAACAGCAATCATTTAAACCCCCCCCCCACCCCCCCCAGCCTTCAGCGGCTAAATAGTGTTTTAGTTCCAATCCCCCGCGAGAGCCGTGTGGAAAGTGTTATAGGTCTACCGAGCGTGCGCGCGCGCGCACACACACACACACACACACACACACTCTCACACTCTCACACTCACGCACACACACACACACACTCTCACACTGTCACACTCACATTCACACACACACACACACACTCACACACTCACGCACACGCACACGCACACACACACACACACACACTCACACACACACACACACACAAACCTGCACAAACATGAAGGACGCATTTTTAAAGAAATCAAAGAAGACACCGACTCGTTTCCATTAAATGATAAAGGAGGAGATAGGGTGGGGGGGGGTGTGGGGGGTGGGGGGGGGTGTAACAGAAAATGAACCAGTTTAAAACAGTCGCCCCGCAAGTCAAGGACACCCGGAGCAAAATGCCTCGGCTGCTGTTGTCGTATTTGTCTCCGCGCGCACAAACGCAGCGGATTCCTTCTCTGCGCGGACGAGCCGGAACGTTGGGCGTTCATCCCGCCCCGCCTGTGTACAGAGCGCGCCCCCCCCCCCGGGCTCTCAAAGCGCGGCATCACGGAAACACCGCGGCAGCGTGCGCGGCTCGCTCACACCGGCAATGACGCCGACGCCGTGCGTCCCGCCATCGCGGTAACATCGTCGCGGTAACATCATCGCGGTAACATCATCGCGGTAACGTCGTTGTGGTAAGCGTCGGGCTCGTTTGCAGACGGCTAAAGCACTCCCGCTTTCATTTCCTCGCCGTTACCGCGGCGATAACGGCGACGGCCCGCGGCGTGTTTCTGAACCTTATCGCGCTGGAATAAGGATCACGCCGCTTCCTCTGGTCTGAACGCGGCTGTGAACCAAACAGGCAATAAAGCCAATCTGCTATTTAAAGCTTCCGCATTCGTTTGCTGTGCCGGGGACTGCGGTGCCGTGTTTTAATTTTCACTTCAGATTTCTACTCGTTTTGTTTATTGGCAAGCAAAACAAAACATTTAAATATGTATTGCCAAATCATAAGCCCTACTAAACTTTGATTGTAATATAAGAAACACACAGACCTAGCAGCACACAGACATTCGTACACTGGTATCTCTCTCCCACAGTGTGTGTGCAGAGATTTGAACCCTCAGGGGTGTACACTGCACAGAGGACGCTGACGATTTCGGAAACGGGCGCAAACGCGACCTCAGACCGTACCGGCAGCACGGCGATGACTTTGTGAGCTTTTCCCCGCGTTTAAAAACAGTCACTGGGCGTGTGTGTGTGTGTGTGTGTGTGTGTGTGTAAGGAAGACATCAGAACTCCAATCATGAGCCTCCGCTCCAGCGTTCGACAGCGTCTGAAACTCCGCCCGCTCCTCTTCCTCACGTCCCGCGCACTGACGTCGCATCTGAAACTCCGCCCGCTCCTCTTCCTCACGTCGCGCGCACTGACGTCGAGTCTGAAACTCCGCCCGCTCCTCTTCCTCACGTCGCGCGCACTGACGTCGCGTCTGAAACTCGCACAACAAACGCCGCGGCACGGCTCTTCCTAGCTTTTATTTTTTTTGGAAGCAGAAATTCTGCGCTTTAAAAAATGAAAGTTCTGGGGAAAAAACGGTGGTACAGAAAGGCAGGGCAGCAGAAGCCTCTCGGCTCAGGGAAAAACACATTCACAAGAACTTAATTTAGAAATCGTTTACCTGTGCTTAAGTGCTGAGCATAACTTTTTGGATTTCATTTCTGTGGGTTTTTTTCCCCCCAAGGTATTTGGACCATATGCATTATTTCCTAGAATTAAAATCAATGAGTAAACACAAAGGTTTTGTTTCAAATCGCTCTTCTGAAGTGTAAATTAGGCGTTTGAGGTAAGTTTGACGTTTATTGGCTGGTCTTCTCGCGGCCTTTGGGCCACAGCTATGAAACTTAAAGAATTAAATTGAAAAAGGTATGAAGTCCTAAATGAACAGACCTGACCGCAGTTTTAAATAGAAAAATTAATCGCCTCCTCGAACCTTCTTATGCTCGTGCTGGACTTTAATGTGAAAATCAGCTAAAGCATGTACCTAATAACAATAACACTAATTACACGCTTTTCAGCTTCAACAGGTCAGACGTAAAGCCTTCATTAAAAGAACAGACAGAAAAACAGCCGTTGTCAGAAACCCACGTATCCACTGACGATGGGTGGGACAGTAAGATGCTGTAATCTCGCCAAACTTAAGAGATTTCTATCCAACAAACTGCTTAAGGCTCTCACACACGCACACACACACACACAGCTGACTGAACATTCAACCACTCGAGATCACCGCTTCTATCAATCAAACAGACGTGGATCATCAGTCACCGCAGCTCTTCCCAAGCTCTGAGCCAATCGGGCATCGCTTCGCCCTCCCTCTCCAGCCAATCGCACGTTGCGGTGCTCTCCCTCTCTGACCAATCGAGCATTGCGGTGCCCTCCCTCTCCAGCCAATCGCACGTCACAGTGCTCTGCCTCTCCGGCCAATCGAGCATCATGGTGCTCTCCCTCTCCGGCTAATCGAGCATCATGGTGCTCTCCCTCTCCGGCCAATCGCATGCCACAGTGCTCTGCCTCTCCGGCCAATCGAGCATCACGGTGCTCTTCGTCTCCGGCCAATCGAGCATCATGGTGCTCTCCCCCTCTGACCAATCGAGCATCACGGTGCTCTTCGTCTCCGGCCAATCGCGTGCCGCGGTGGGGCGGTTGCACTCACCTCATTGGTGTTCCACCGGTGCCTCTCTTTGGGGAGCGAGGAGCATTTGGGCAGGCATTCCAGCAGCTTCTTGGGCAGGTAGATTTTCAAATGTCCATGTTCATCTGAAAGAGAAGAAAAGAAACCACAGACAGAATCCAGTCCATCACACCAGAGAGAGGCACACAGGAATGAAGCATGCTTCAGCTCAGCATTCTCTAATCTGCTTTTTTTATTCAGTTCAGAATTGTTGCATGCTGACCCAAGTTTCAATCAACTGCCAAAATGGAGACTGCAGGTGATCCACACAGTCAGGTATGTACACACACGCGTTGCCTGTACCAGGGTGCAGATCCACACAGTCAGGTATGTACACACACGCGCTGCCTGTACCACAGTGCAGATCCACACAGTCAGGTATGTACACACACGCGCTGCCTGTACCACAGTGCAGATCCACACAGTCAGGTATGTACACACACGCGCTGCCTGTACCACAGTGCAGATCCACACAGTCAGGTATGCACACACACGCGCTGCCTGTACCAGAGTGCAGCTCCACACAGTCAGGTATGTACACACACGCGCTGCCTGTACCAGAGTGCAGATCCACACAGTCAGGTATATATACACACGCCCTGCCTGTACCAGAGTGCAGATCGACACAGTCAGGTATGTATACACACGCCCTGCCTGTACCAGAGTGCAGATCCACACAGTCAGGTATATATACACACAGCCTGTCTGTACCACAGTGCAGCTCCACACAGTCAGGTATGTATACACACGCCCTGCCTGTACCAGGGTGCAGATCCACACAGTCAGGTATGTATACACACGCCCTGCCTGTACCAGGGTGCAGATCCACACAGTCAGGTATGCACACACACGCGCTGCCTGTACCAGAGTGCAGATCCACACAGTCAGGTATGTACACACACGCGCTGCCTGTACCAGGGTGCAGATCCACACAGTCAGGTATATATACACACAGCCTGTCTGTACCACAGTGCAGCTCCACACAGTCAGGTATGTATACACACGCCCTGCCTGTACCAGGGTGCAGATCCACACAGTCAGGTATGTATACACACGCCCTGCCTGTACCAGGGTGCAGATCCACACAGTCAGGTATGTATACACACGCCCTGCCTGTACCACAGTGCAGATCCACACAGTCAGGTATGTACGCACACGCCCTGCCTGTACCACAGTGCAGATCCACACAGTCAGGTATTCAGAAACACCTCCACACGTACAGACACTGAGTCATGAGTATTTAAACAGTTTTACATCAGAAGCTCCTGCATCTAAAGCAACTCAAGGCTGGAGCTTCAGCAGGTCAGTAGCATCAGTTTGGCTATGCTTCAGAGACAGAATACAGTGTGTGTGTGTGTGTGTGTGTGTGTGTGTGTGCGCGCACGTGCGTGCATGTTTGTGTGTGTGTGTGTGCGTGGTAATGGGTCCTCCTCTGCCAATCACTCTTGGACAGAGACTGCAGGACCGCCTCTCGCACATCAATTTACAGCTTACTCACTCACGTAAACACTCACACTTACACTCACACACACTCAAACACTCACGCACACACACACTCAAGCACACGCGCACGCACGACACTTCCCAAAACTGCAGCTCCTCACCACGCCCTGCTTTCAACAGCACAACATGAATAATGCAGGAGTCCAGACAGCTCCCTCACACACGGGCACAATTACGGGATTCAGAGCTGAAGCAACACAGTGCTACACCACAGACACACTGCTAGCAACATGTACCCGTTAGCACTGCACCACAGACACACTGCTAGCAACATGTACCCGTTAGCACTACGCCACAGACACACTGCTAGCAACATGTACCCGTTAGCACTACGCCACAGACACACTGCTAGCAACATGTACCCGTTAGCACTGCACCACAGACATACTGCTAGCAACATGTACCCGTTAGCACTGCACCACAGACACACTGCTAGCAACATGTACCCGTTAGCACTACACCACAGACACACTGCTAGCAACATGTACCCGTTAGCGCTACACCACGGACACACTGCTAGCAACATGTACCCGTTAGCACTACGCCACAGACACACTGCTAGCAACATGTACCCGTTAGCACTACGCCACAGACACACTGCTAGCAACATGTACTCGTTAGCACTACGCCACAGACACACTGCTAGCAACATGTACCCGTTAGCACTACACCACAGACACACTGCTAGCAACATGTACCCGTTAGCACTACACCACAGACACACTGCTAGCAACATGTACTCATTAGCACTACACCACAGACACACTGCTAGCAACATGTACCCGTTAGCGCTACACCACAGACACACTGCTAGCAACATGTACCCGTTAGCGCTACACCACAGACACACTGCTAGCAACATGTACCCGTTAGCGCTATGCCACAGACACACTGCTAGCAACATGTACCCGTTAGCGCTACGCCACAGACACACTGCTAGCAACATGTACCTGTTAGCACTGCACCACAGACACACTGCTAGCAACATGTACCCGTTAGCGCTATGCCACAGACACACTGCTAGCAACATGTACCCGTTAGCGCTATGCCACAGACACACTGCTAGCAACATGTACCCGTTAGCACTACACCACAGACACACTGCTAGTAGTGGGTAGCCCTTAGCAGCATGTAACCATTAGCAGCACGTACCCTTTAGCAGCACATACCCATTAGCAGCATGTAACCGTTAGCAGCAGGTAACTGCTAGCGCTGTCGCTAGCACTGTTGCCTTATTTATTTATTCACTCTCTCACCTCGTGGTGCGGGATTGTGCGTCTTTAGCTCATACCGCTACAACAAACTCCTCCACGGGTGTTAACATTAATATACAAACATGAATGCATTATCCTTCTAACTAATATCAATAGCTAACACTGCCACATTCACAAAACCTGTCAGAAATCCTGTGTTAGAGCGATGAACGATTCAGAAATGTGTTTAATGTGGCTTATGACCGACGAAACTGAGAAACGCCAAGTAAACAAGGAGATGAAAATCCTCCCAACGCGGAAATATTTCAGCCGCTGCTGATGGATCTAAGTTTGGGGAAAACAGGTCCCCTGACGTTCCCAAGAAGTCAAGGTTCACAACATCTAAAATATCTACTATAACCATCAGTGCACACAAAAAAACTGTCTGGACCAATCAGAAGCATGCATTTTTTAAAAAACTGTCTGGACCAATCAGAAGCATGCATTTTTTTTTTTTTTAAAAGAAAAGAGATATTATCCAGAAAGAGCCATCAAAGGGCTTCCATTTGCCTGCACGCGGCTACGCCTTAGACCAGGGCCCTTACAGTCAGACCGACGCTCACTACAAACGCAACTCTGGAGTGAAGTCATAATTACAGCGCTAACGCCCGGCTGCTGATCGTACGTTACGTTGCGTTACCCACGGCGACTCACGGCACAAACACAGGGGCGGAGAACAGGGACGGGAGCGCGGTGATTCCCAAGATGGAGAGGCTACGGTCCCCAGAGAGAGCGCGGGTACGAGAAGCGCAGACCGCATCGACAAAGTGCCAGCCACCCTCCTGCACGTTAAACTAAGTTATACAGGCATGAAAAAAGCGACAGGACTCTGAGCGTTAAACTGCACCGTGCGAAGACCAGCACAGAACCACAGGCTGTGAAAAACAGAAAGAGGAGCTGCACCTCAGGCTTCTGCATTAACATTTGATTTTTCCAAAGGCCACATGCGCTCCTGGGTTGAGTTTCAGGGCAGACTAATGCATCCCAGTTAGTAGATGTGCCCCTAAATTATTTTTCCCGGTTAGCATGCATCAATGTTTGGGAGCAGAGGCGGCTCCTAAAATGGCAGCAGTGCGGAGAGCCCTGCAGTTACTTCGGCGTTTGGGCTGGTGAAAGTGCTGGTGTGGGTCAAAGGCAGGAGACGAGGTGCAGGCCGAAGGGGCGGGGCTTCAGCGGGAGTCACAAGATGGCCGACGTCACCGCTGCGCGGACTGCCGTGGGATTCTGATCGGGTAGGGCTCTCCCTTACAACCCAAACCGCTTCCTGTTTCCAATAGCAACTGCGAGTCTCAACCAGCACACAGACACGCTCCCGTACGCGCAGGCGTGCTGCGTCGCAAAGCACGCGGCTACCGCACACGGCTACCACACACGGCTACTGTACACGGCTACCACACACGGCTACTGCACACGGCTACTGCACACGGCTACTGCACACGGCTACCGCACGCGGCTACTGCACATGGCTACCGCACACGGCTACTGCACATGGCTACCGCACACGGCTACCGCACACGGCTACTACACACGGCTACTGCACACAGCTACCGCACATGGCTACCGCACACGGCTACTACACACGGCTACCGCACACGGCTACTACACATGGCTACCGCACACGGCTACTGTACACGGGATGTTACACCCCCACCCGGCACGGACAAGGCAGTGAAATTCCCTGTTATTCATTCCGCGAAGGCCCGAAATTCCGAAGTCAGAATATGGCCGCCACGGTTAAAATTCCGCGTGAGGCCGTGTATTTCTCCCGCTTTGTGAGAGAGTGCAGGCTGGAACACAGATCTGCGCGTTCAGCCCTGGCGGTCAACCCGCCATCACCCCACCATCAACCCGCCATCACCCGCGCGAGAATCTGCTGACTGATGTCCTCTGGCTGACCTGAGATCAGCCTAATTACCCTGCACCTTTCAAACCCCACATGAGTGGATCAGAGGGGGGGGGGGGGCGGTTTGGAATCCTCTCTCTCTGTTGGATTTCCGTTTCATTCCACTGAGGGAATCACGGGGTCAGCAGTCAAATGCGGGAAAGAAGGAAAGAGGACATAGAAAAAAAAAACGACGTGCAAGAAGACAAGAAATAAAACGCAACACAAATCAACATCTTTTCAGCTGATACCGTCTCACATGACACCTGTCACAATGGCAGGGGGACAGGCAGGCCCCTGGTCTGCAACGGGCCTTTTTCTGTCCCACACCACCTGCGACTGGACCACCTGGCCGCGTCGCTATGGCGACGTGACATTCGATCAGTTGGTGGCTGAGCGTTGGAGCGAGCGGCTTCAGTTCGTCTTTGATTTTAAAAAAAACAAGTGAGCGCGAAGGAGGGGCGTGGCCATCACACACAGGAAGTGAGAGAGCGGGAGATTAACACGGCGACTTCGGCGAAGGCTGGGACGGGCTCAGAGATGCTGGCGGAAATCACCGGAAATATCCGGCCTGCATCGTTCCCACGAGCCGCGCGCGGATATCCATGACAACCGTCGGCTTCGCCCGATTAACATTCCCGCGCAGCACCTGCTCAGGGGGCGCCATGGCGATATCGCCGCCAGAAACAAACAAACAAACAAGGGCACGCACCCGCCATCTGGGGCAGGCGCCCGTGGTCTGGGGCACGTGCCCGTGGTCTGGGGCACGCGCCCGTGGTCTGGGGCACGCGCCCGTGGTCTGGGGCAGGCGCCCGTGGTCTGGGGCACGCGCCCGTGGTCTGCGGCACGCGCCCGTGGTCTGGGGCACGCGCCCGTGGTCTGGGGCAGGCGCCCGTGGTCTGGGGCAGGCGCCCGTGGTCTGGGGCACGCGCCCGTGGTCTGGGGCAGGCGCCCGTGGTCTGGGGCAGGCGCCCGTGGTCTGGGGCACGCGCCCGTGGCCTGGGGCATCGGCGACAGAGTCAGAGCAAAGCAGGCAGCGGGCGGAGAGAGAGCGG